>CABFWO010003022.1:17940-66175 GCA_902155825.1 Timema genevievae | reverse complement strand
AAAAAAAAAAAAATAGAGGCCAAAGCCGAAATAGGTGCGTTAAAGCCCTTATCCATCAAATAGGCAAAAAACCAACAGGATAGCCAACTATACGCACTATAAAACTAACATAATATACTCGTAATAACACAAAATGGATATATATCTCAACTGACTATGTTTTACGATAAAGGAAAAGAAAAGTCAAATATTCAAAATCCGGTCCCTACTTATAAAGTAATAGGAAGTGCCATATCGGGATAGTTAGAACGTAATAGAACGTCTTGTATTGTGTTAATTATGATGCCAGCGGGCGTCCCATATCTTGTTCATTATGACGTCATAGGACATCCTGTATCTTGATAATAATTATGACCGTTCTTTCTACGCAATATCCTCCTCAATGTACAAATATTGTTTCTGCTCTCAACAACAAACTCATTTTGTTTCTAATTTGGAGCAGTGAAGAGGTAGAATAGAAACAAAAGTACTTCAAACTTTGCGTTCCCAATTTCATATAAATTTACTAGATTTTATTTTTTCGTCGTCCTCTTTCGTCTGGTCCTTACAAGGTGGGAAATTAAAAAAAAGGAAATTAATCCTTTTTTTATAAAGAAAGGAAGCAAAAACAAGCACAAACTGTTTTAGTGTATAATATTTTAAGTGCATTTTCTATATTTATAGTTAAATCAGCTTACAGCTTACAAACTAACTTAACCTGTAATAGGTTCATCAAAAGATGACTTTCAACTGACAGTTCAAGACATTATTTTATCAACTTTCATATTATCATAGGCCAAGTCATGTATCTACACATAGCACATTTGATAGTTTATGTCAATAATTTGGTAGCCAAAATATTTATTTTTTGGCGTGTTGTAACTATCGGCAAGCATATAATTTTATTAGGTAGTTTAACACCAAGTCACCAACTTTATTTAAGGTTTAATAAATGTGATAGGGAATGGGAGGGTAGTTTGGAGTAAGGATGGAATAAATAATGGAGAGTATCGTGAGAGGGAAAAATTCCAGAGTAAGGCAAAGATTAGAATGTGTGAAGCAGATAATTGAGGATGTGGATTGTTATACGTATGTTGAGATAAAGAGATTGGCACAGGATAGAAAGAAATGGAGGATTTCATCAGGCCTGACATCTTAGACCACGTGACCACTGGTGTGAGTTTTATTACTATTAATCGATTATTTAAATATTCCTAAATGTTACTTCAACAGTGGTTCGATTGTTTTTTTATGTAGCCTACAACGTCGTTCGGGATATTCACATATTTACACTAAGGGGGTAGAAATGAGGAAGGTAGAGTTGAGGTTAGGTGTACCCATATTTTTGACAAGGGAGAGTGGATATCAATTTTAAGAAAACTCACTTCAGTGGTCGAATGGTCTAAGGCGTCATTCTTGCAATAGACTAGACTGCCGATGATGGGGAGATCGGGACTCAAATCCCGGTCAGGTGTACTAAGGATGGTTTTAAAAAAAAATGGTTTTCCACTTTATATTCATAAAAATACGAGTACACTTCTTCTAAATCCAATCTTACTCATCTCTCAAACATTAGCGTAATTAGTACATTTGCGCATAACCCAAACACCCATAGTACACCCGAACTGGATTCGAAATCCGATTCTCCATCGTAAGCAGACAAGTATATTGCGAGAGTGACGCCTTATATCATAATGAATTATCTTAGCAAGGTAGCAACATACATTATTTTAGGCGTCAACATCAGATATACAAGCAGGGTCCCTAGACCAACAGTTGGTCTTCTTAACCACTCAACCACGGGGACAGACAACTATACATACGAATTCAACTGTGTACACATATATACAGTCATTTAACTGCTATATAACCAGTATGAATAACTTGCTGCAACCTGTGACGTCAACACTTTCATTTCCAGCTAAATTAACTAAAGCTATTAACATTTACTTGGTCTTCTTCCAGTTGTGGGTTAAAAGTGTTACATCAGCGAGGAGAAAGTTGGTCTCTAGTTCCTCAAGTGGCTCACGAGGTTGTACTGCACCAGAAACTAGTTGGAAGGGTAGGAACATTTAACACAAGGAGATTAATATTAGGTGACAGGTTGAGGAGGGGCAATACTCTATATCAGTGACATATATCTCTAGGTGATAGGATAAGGAAGTAGATAAAAACATTACTTTCTAGCGAGCCACACAAGTTTATTTTCAGGGAGAGGATGGAAAATCACAACGTGGTTATAGCAAACTTCATTGATCTAATAATGACTCTGAGACGTCCAATGTCCAACTACGTCCCTCTCAATCATGCTACTCACGAGCTGCTCGCTTCCAAGATCTCACCACCCCTTTAAAACATTTCTCAGCTTCAATAACTCGAGAGTTGGTGCTAATAAACATAAATAAAAATTAACCTTTTGATGAATATTCAAAGAAATAAAAACTCGCGTAAGAAACCGGAAGTGAATTATTCAGCAAGCGATGAGACACGGGAAGATACCGAGGCTTAAAACACGGAAGGAGGGGAAATGGATTTAAAAGAAAGAGAGAGAGAGAGAGGAATAATCCTTCCTTCATGCATTATGCAAAGTTACCACTACATTCTAGCATTGCGTAATGGGGTGCCACGGAATTATTAAAGTCGTCAGCGCAAATATTTGCAAGGTGTTTGACTAGGTACATTTTCAAAACGAGTTTCTCGCTATCGCTACTCCTCCTTGCAAGTAGGGTCGTTTTCTCCATAGCTAAGAGGACAGCATCCTAAATAATAAAAGAACCTGGTTCCATGCCGGGTGAGGGTACATACACTGTGTACATAGTGGATTTTTTTAACATTTCGTTACACTATTAAAATATTCTAGTAGAATAGGTGTGTTGCTGTTCTAAGTTAAGTTAGTTTGAAAGTCGTGTTCGTTTCCCCGCACTTAAAAAAACCTTGAATCATTGTTAAATAAAGATACCCTCCTAAAATAGAATTATCTTAATCCAATAACCAAATTGAGAAGGTATTCTAATTTCACTAAATTATTTACAGATTTACAAAAAGTTGCGAATTGTCTCGCTCGATATGGCTATTTAATTGTTAATTGCGTGAAGCGAAGTGATTACTTTGTTGTCTTGTGCACTTCTTAATTTGCAAGACATATTACGTTCATATCAAAAATAGCTCTACTTGGTGTAGGTAATATACATATAGATACAATTCTTATTACTACCCATCCGGGGTATCTGAATTTAACTTCGCCAAAGGAATTGGAATAAGCCAAGGAGAAATTAGTGGAACTGTACCAACATTTGTGTGGACTAAGAGTGAGAAACGATTTGTGAAAAATCATCGTCAATATTCCAACCTTAATGTTTCCAGAAATCGAGACTAGACAAGACTATCGATGCGGGTTACTTCTAATTATAACGTGACGAATTGAAGAGGTGACTTTAAGTCTGAACAACATATAGTTAGCTCGAGTGTGGCAACCATTTACATATTTTAAATTTAATTTAATTATCGTTGTTTGGTTTATAGGCTATTTTACAACTAGACCGTTTTAAAATGAACTTAAGGGGCCAGTTTCCCCTCTAAAGGGGGTTAGAAAATAAAACAAAAGGTGTCACAACTGCTGGATGTGTTTGAAGTAGCTTTTCACTGATTGAAAAATACCTGTAGTGTCTTATGCATGAGAATAGTAGAATGTAATATCAATTAATTATAAAGAGAAAACTATTTATAATTTTGTTTTTCAGGGATGAAATAATTGCTATCTTCTATTAATTAGTTAATTTGCTGGATATCAAAACAAGGAGGACTGGGAATAGTTTTTTGTAAACCACATCTTATTACCTTCGCAGGCTAGCTGCGTATGATGGGTAGGTATAATTGAGTTAAAATGTACTTGAATTAACGTGAAGGCGTTATGAGAAACAATTTAGAGTAAACCACCCTTCTAAGATATCCCCCGATATCCCCGTCACTGTGAATTCAGTAAATTGCTAGAGTGATGTCTTAGACCATGCAACCGCCGATGCAAGTGAAAAATACGTTATTTATTAAATTACTTTATCTAAATAACTAATAAAAATTCTACACTCATCACCAGTCGCATGGTCGAACGAGTCACTATCGTGTTGTACTGGATAGCCGATGTCAGAGATATCGGGGTTCGAATCTCAGCCGGGTGTATTGAAGGTGGTCTTTCACTAATAGTTTCCGACTCTCCCTTCACTTAAATGTGGGTACATCTCCTCAAATATTCTGCTTTCCTCGTCGCTATTAAATTAGCGTAATAAATGTATGCTTGTAGCCCGAACGGGTACTGAGACGCGATGGCAAAAAATAGAGCGATTTTCCTTCCTGCAAGCTCTAAACAAGTCACTCTCCGTACAATCATTCACCCTCCTGATCCTGGCTCTTGAATAAAACCCACGCTCCTAATCTAAGGGCTGTACTCGCCCCCCATGGGAGTTCCTTGCGGGAGACTCTCGTTACTCATTTAAATAGCCCCCCTCCCTTCCAACCTTCTTGGCACTGTCGTACTATGTGTCTTAATTAATGGCAGCCATGTGCCCCTCCTTGGAGAGGAGAATGAGGAGTCGCGGTAATTAAATGAGGTAAAGTGGGTGACGGTAAATGGATTACTATGTGTACTTCCTTTCACTGATACCTTCTTTCAAGTCCCTGTACCGAATACTAACAGCCGCTGAATAGTCACCCACTCTTCCTTTGTTGCAGTGATTGTTTTTGTAGCATTTACAAACAATGCTTGAAGTAGCTGACGACATTCTTTCATCAGTCCCCAATTTGGATATACCAGGGTCACTAGCACATGAGATGTACCAGAGTCTCTAGCACATGGGATGTACCAGATATACTTGCATCATTGATGTACCAGGGTCACTAGCACATGGGATGTACCAGAGATACTTGCATCATTGATGTACCAGGGTCACTAGCACATGGGATGTACCAGAGATACTTGCATCATTGATGTACAAAGTTCACTAGCACATGGAATGTACCACAGCTACTTGCATCATTGATGTACCAAGTTCACTAGCCCATGAGATGTCCCAGAGATACTTGCATCATTGATGTACCAAGGTCTCTAGCACCTGGGATCTACCAGACTTACTTGAATCATCTCTGAACCAAGGATCCCAACACCTGGGATGCACCACTGTACCCAGTTTATCATTTGCTATTCCTGTTCACTAAGCTACAGAAACGTTTCTTTCATATCCACAGACTGAAAATGGCTTCGCTTTGGTAAAGGTTTTGACAGAATAATGTACGAAGACAATAATACAAACATGATTTTTTATACACAATAATCTTTATTTTTATTGAACACAGGACGCATTACAAAAGGATTACAATATTAATTTGTACTATATACAAAATATTTTTTTTATAACGTTCTAGATTCCGTGTATTATAACAGTACTAATTATATCACAAACTATGTATTCATTTACATCACCTGATAATTATTTTCTTAATATTACTAGTAATTAGTTATTGCATCGTAAGTTTACTCTTATATATTAATCTTATCAACACATTATCTTGGTAACAGCCATTTTGAAACGCTACCTTTCAAAATATTTCCCAATGTTACTTTATTCATTGCCCCATTGGTAATAACCACTTAGTGAGATATTATAAGATAAACTGTGTCAGAATATATCAATATTAACTCAATTGCAAAATATTGTTTTAGAGACTTAAATTTTCATGGAATAGCTCACAAAACTACTACAAAGCCTATTTTTATTCCCAAATAAATGTCATCTTTCAGTTGAATCATCTCTAATAATGTACGTTGTTTAATGCCATAGCAACCAGGAATTATATTTATACCTTCTAAACCATTATCATCATCATAATCATAATATTAATCATAATCTTCATCTTCAACGGTTTATAGCTTGTGGCCGGGTCAGTTTAGTAAAATGCCTCCATCTTCTTCTCTCTTTCTACCATTCTTCCTCCTTTAATTTCGCTCATTATTTTCCTCACACGTGCACACTTTAATTTGTCTTCTCCTCCAATCTCTTTCTTGGCCTCCCCTCTGGTCGTTTTCCTACATACTTCATTTCCATAATTTTCTTTGGCATCCTCGTTTTTTCCATCCTCATTACAAGTCCATACCATCTCAGTCTTGCTTCCTCTACTATCTCATGTACTCCCTGTACTCTTACCTAGATAACTTCATTCCTAATCTTGTTTCTCCTCGTGACAGCTAACAAGCTCCTCACAAACTTCATTCTCATCGCCTCCACTTTCTTAGTCTCGCTTACATGTCCATGTTTCTGCTGCATACTTGACATTGGGTACAAAGTACGCCCTGTACAACACTTCCTTACACTTCAAGGGCACTTCTCTTCTCCATAACAGGTCTCTTACGCACCTCTCTGCTGTCCTCTTCTAATTAGATTCTCTCTACTTCCAACTTTTGCCTCAATTACTCTTCCATTTAATTATATTATAAAACGGAAAAAGAGTTTTTTATAAATCTATTTAACTATACTGTCATATGCTTTACGGTAGTTGGTTCGGTAAAAATAATGCAACTTTACAAATGATTTAATATTTGTATCAAACATAAATGATAAGAATACATATTAATAGATTTTCCACGTTGATTACCTATAGATAGAAAACTCCTTACCAAATGTAAATACTTTGCTCTTATAAAAGTGATACATTGACAAAGAGAACCAATGAGTCATTAGTGAAACCATTACAATCTGGCTATTGTGTGCTCGTGGAGAGATAATTGTCCTTTGTATGAAAAATCAAGTATCTTATTTAAACATATAGCAAAACATTTTGGTTCATTCAACTTAAATTGTCCATAGAAAACAATTTGAACCATGAAAAATACATCTTCTTTCCAATGAAAGGTCTCTTGTCTATTTATAGCCAACGTAGACTGAACACATTTGTATACAAAATACTGACCACAGTACAGCTCCAGCATTAATTAAATATAATATAATATATTAATGGCACTTATATTTCGAGCTAGAAACTAATTAAAATGTGAAATAGGAATAGTTTGCTTCTCATCTTCTTTTAGAAGAGAAGATTCATTGAATTAAATCAATTCAACTGCTGTGCTCATCTCTAATACGCAAGGTCGGCGTTTGATTTAAATCTCGGCCCGGTACACTGAGGGTTGTTTCTGCGCTCTCTCCAGGCGAAACTATGGTGAATTTCCCTTTAACTAACACCTTTATCCTCCATCCGATTAAGGCGATAGTAATCCCTATGTTAAACGCACAAATACACATCACGCATACATTTATTTTTTAAATTTATATTCAACAAAAAATTAATAAAAAATCTATATTAAAAAAAAGTAAAATGTTAACAAACAATTTGGTAGATTGTATGTGAATTTGTAGCTGATGGATAAAATAACTTTTAAATTTCATTTAAACTTAATATCTCTATTTAAACCAAATAATGTTCTGGAGTTTGGTTTTTGTGTTTGCCCTGTAATTCCCCAATAGTCCACTGACAACGCACAAAGTCAGAGAATACGCAGCTAAACCCCCAATGTCAGCCCTGGAGCAAATTTTATGCATTTGTTGCATTCGCTTTGTAATTTGAGTTTACTCGGGTTAGATGTTAATCCCACTTTTAATTAGACTCTATAATCAGGTCACTAATGGCGATTGGAGGTCCGCTGGCCGCAGTGGTGACCGAACAAGAATTTTAACGAAACACAATTCTGGTAAAGGTCGCTTTGCCTCCTGTCGCCGCAATATCCGCCACGGCAGTGTTTCCATATTCCGTGTGATCCCTGCGGGGCCGTCAAACGGTCAACTTGAGGGACTAATGATCGCCGTGAGTCATGCAGTCATTATGCATGATTAATGAGTGGGGATTTGGGGTTAGGGGGTAAGAGGGGTATACAACACGTCCTGCAATAACAGACCAACCAGAGAGACTGAATACCTCAATGATTACCCAAACTACTTTCTGATTAGATTATCTACAGGGGTAGTTTTTCTATTGATGAAGTGGTGAGGGCTGCGCATATTATATTGGTAAAAACAAGCTCTAAAGCCCTTATGATGTATTTAACCCCTATCTCTCTTGTCATTGTCATAAATCCAAACCCTATTCATCCCGTTATGGTTTTAAATAATTATAATGATTACGTTTTATGACAAAATAACTTTAGTTTGAATACTTTGGACAGAATTAAAAACGAACCTATTTCAGAATCAGTTTTGGAGTCCAGTAAATAGGGAAATATTTTATATCTAGCTTAAATATCAATTTATAATGTAAACATTTAAAAAATATTTACTGAAAGCAAATAAACTAAAACTATTTGAGCATAAACTCGACAGCGATGCGTTGACAATGGGGTACTTGGCTATATTGTACTCACCACAATTTCAATAGATGGGTACATTATGTCATTTGTACCCACCCAAATTCTAGGTTAAAGCCACGAACTATAGTTCAAAGGCTAAATTATTTAAAAGTTGTTGTAAAAATATGTTGTGAACAGTGTTGAAAGCTTTGAAAAAAGTTAAAATATTTTCACTTTTGGAAAATGCCTCTTATTATCACTAAAATATATTCTAAATAGCTTTTAGAGGCAACACTTATTTAAAAACCTGTATAAAAAGGGTCCATGGGCACCCTATTCTAACTAAGACTCTCCAAACATAATATAATGTCGGCAACATTATCACATATTTACCCCTCTCCCCCAATCAAAATGGTTCCATATGTTTTTCGTGGCAATGGCTGCCTCTTCAAAAGTTTTACCAAACAATCCATATCACGCGAAGCTCAGTGTCTCTACGGCTACACCCCAACTAAACATTCCCGCGACCCACAACTTGCGTAGATTGAGCTTTTTTTTTTTATAAGTGTCACATAATAAAATTAGCAAGATTGGCCAGGGGCCAAAAAACAATAAACAAAACGATGTTTAAAGGTTTGATCGTGTTGCTGTTGTCTTGTCGCTTGACGTTGTTTAAACCACAGGTTTGATCATGTTATTATTTGGTGGTCTCCTGACGTTGTTTAAATAACAGGTTTGATCATGTTATTGTTTTCTTGTCGCCTGATCTTGTTTATCTTGTCTGTTAATATCTTGGTTACCGCTAGGAATGGTGATTCGAACGTCACGTACAAAATCACCGAGAGTACGACCGTGACCGTGACATCTCCTGCGAAGTCATGGACCTAAAACAAACAAAGTTGATTTATTTTTAAAATAACCACGTTGTTTCAACCCTTTATTAGAGGTACGTTGCATGTACTTTATAAACACACGGTTATTTAAGTGACTTGACTGAATCAGTGAACGTGGTTGGAGAGTTTATCAGGACATACCTATAGCCCTTAAAATACAGCTTTTCACTACTGACATAAATTTACATGATCTGACACCCTGTCAACCTTCTATACAATTATTCTGATCTTACAACTGTCTACCTTTCACCTCCTGACCTGACAAATATTGACCTACCAGCTACTGACTTATGATCTACTGAACTTTTACCTGATGACCTTCTATATTCTGACCTACCTCCTCCAGAGCTCCCAGCTGCTCATCTATATTCTGATCTACCACCTCCCAATCTGCCAAATATAGACCTACCAGTGGCTGATATATAATCTACTGAGCTTTCACCTGATTACCTTCTATATTCTGACCTTCCACCTCCCAACCTGCCAAATACTGACCTACCAACTATAGACTTGTCACCACTAAATGTCCCACGTATTTTCCTTGTACTAATATAGGTTTAGGACTTCAAACAGATATTTACCAATAATATGCGAGTTCATCATATTTAGGAGGTCCCAGATGCCTACGATACAAGAGCCTTAACTACCTATACGAACGGCCACATCACATGACATTGGGCTAGGTAGTTATTATCTAACAATCAAAGTAGATGTTACCACTTACAATGTTGTAATCGTCCATGTATCTGGCAGACTTTATCCTGGACACTCCATAGTGCAGGACTCCAAGGTGGGTCAGGAAGATACAGTAGGAGAGTCTGCTGAGGGGTCTGAAGAGTCTGGCAGACAGACCCTTGTTGATTAGACCTAGAATAGAGGGCAGACATGGCATTACGATTCGATAACATTGAGGCATCTAAGGGTCCGGTCCATGATCTGAATAATGTTTTCCTTCCTGTGCAAGTACCACGATAAAACCCTCACAATTTACACTCAAGTGCTCACTATTAAAGAGTAAAACTCATTCGCGGGGTCTAAACCAGCATCCGTGCCCCCCACATCCAAGAATCTTGTGTTATTTAATAGTTAAAATAACTACAGCACCAGTTTATTTATAACACAATCATTAAAATGCGACCCATAAAATTAATTTTCTTATTCATTAACTACATACTCGAAAGCGGGAGGGAAATACTACAAATAATACTGTCAGATTAACATAAACAGGTTGAAGTTGATTTCTTTTGCCTAACATTTACTACCCACGAGATAAACATCAATCCTGTCTAGTCTGATGTGTTGGTGATGGGGAGGTTGGGGCTCAAATCCTGCCTGGATATAATGGGTGTTTTATTCTAAAAGTTTCTTCCCATTCATCCACAATAATGCAGTTAAATTTTACTTTAAATTCTATTTTAATAAGCCCTATACTTTTAGTTTGATTAAATGCGGATAGACCAGAGGGAGATCAGTGAATTAGAATAAACAAAATATCCGTCCCGCCATAAGATTCTACTCACACTTCCAGGCAAAATAAATAGTATTAGTTGATTTTCTGATGGTTGGTTTTACACTACATTTTAAAATAATACAATAAAAACAAGTTGTTTGTAATTATACCTGTAGTTTTAACCACACCTAACTTGTACACACTTCGTTATTTCGACCATCGATATTAGGTTACATTGTAACAGTTCAAATCAAATGGCACAACACTCACCCTCCGAACCGTTGGACTCTAACTCAAACACACGCTTGGCCGCACCTCCTTCCTCTAACTCACTATCTGGCTGACTGATTGGAGGCGGGACTCGGCACGGTTCAAGAAAAAAGGCCACACCCATGGCAAACAAATGAAGGCTACGTTGTGCGCCTAGTTGTTACTTCCTCCACCTGAACTGTCCGAGCGCATGTTCTGTTGTCATCATGCCAACAAAGCTTCGGTAAGCTTCCACAGGCTTCTACACGCTTCAAGGTCTCGTCTCTTCCACTCCCCTCTCCCCCTTGTCTCCCCTACTCTTTGAGAACATGTGGTCTGGTGAGCTTGCTACACATGGTGGTGTTTTGTAGACTTCGTCACTCATTGTATCATACATAGGCTTACTAAAGGTGAGAGCGGCAAATTAAGCTGAGACTTAATTCTATCCTTAAAAATTCTCTTTAAGGTAAATGTGTGGGAATATTTTCAAAATTATTGATTTGGTCTAATAAATTTAAATTATAAATTGTTGGAGTGTTGGAGTTAAGGCCCGTTGACACGATATTAGTTGACTAATGCAAGTACATTAATTTGGCTGCGCGCGCACAACTTGTACCGTGTAAACAGACAAGCAAGCTACTAACAAACAAGTCCACTTGCAAGTGAAAATGTTGGTCACCTTCCAACTTTACTAATGCAAGTAGACAATTCAAAATGGTGGCAACTAAAAAATTGTTGTGTGGGGGACATTTATTTGTGGAATGTTATGAAAAGAATGAGTTTTTGTGGAATGTTAAGCACCGGATTTATAAAGATAAGAATGCGAGGTATATTGCACTAGAGGATATTGTAAAGTGTTATAAGGCGTACATATTCTCAAGAAGTGTCCAAAATAAAATGTTACGTAAATATTGCAAATGTGCCTTGTGAGAGATATTATTTAATGTTGGTAAACAAATGTTATAAATAATCGTATCAAACCATTATTTCCTACCAATCAACGTGGTATGTGTAATTTTGCTATATACAATCACAAATTTAATACAAAATTGTAGTACCGTGATTAGTTTCGGCAAGTAAGGTATGAATGGCCGGCGGTTTTCACGTGAAATCACCGGCACGCTTTCCAATCTCCGTATTTGAAACTTTAACCAATCCGTATAAGTTTTAATTAATAATGTTCGGCCCATACACTTCAAACACTTTGTAGTAATGCTTTGGCAACTTGAGTAGATACACAACATAATATTATTGTCTCATAACAAACCAGATAATGTATATTTAAGCCGATCTACAAATTAATTTATAATTATTTTTGAAGAATACTTTAGGCCTAGCTAGCATTTAACAAGGTATTTTGTTATTAGTATACCAACATTTAAAACAGGGTTGAAAAAACCTGGGCCTATTTAAAAAAAATGCCCAATC
Source organism: Timema genevievae (assembly GCA_902155825.1). NCBI lineage: Eukaryota > Metazoa > Arthropoda > Insecta > Phasmatodea > Timematidae > Timema > Timema genevievae. The sequence continues at coordinate 53,850 of CABFWO010003022.1, read as the reverse complement.
GAGTTTGGTTGTATTGGGATTTATTGACCTTTAAGTTTAATTTTATTTACCATGTATGCTAAGTGAGTTAACAAATCAAGCAAAATAATATAATAATTATTTGGAATCAACTGAAATATATTTTAATGTATTAAGGAATTAAAAAATAGGAGACATACTAATCAATGACTTTTTTTATGTTGTCAATATAATTTTTTTTAAATAGGTCAACTAATTATGATAAATTGCGTTTACTGAAAAATTGTAATTTATTTGGCCACCCATTCTTATTCTAAATTCACCCTTCCTAGCTCCTAACACATAAGCGTAATTAGTATATGCATATAAATAACCCGAGTGATAAATGAGATGCAGTGATGACAAAATGGCTCCAATAGAGACCAGTTAGCACCACTTCATTTTCAGCCATGTTTTTAGAAGCGATACTAATACAAGTGAAAAATGCGTGTCAACACAACTTAATGCGTGTCAACACAACTAGCATGTTAGTAAGCTAATACTAGTAAACTTGCATTAGTCCACTAACATCGTGTCAACGGGCCTTTAGAGTCCAACGGTTCGGAGGGTGAGTGTTGTGCCATTTGATTTGAACTGTTACAATGTAACTTGTTACATAGCGTCCTCGTGGTCCTCGAATGAAGAGGCTACATAAGTGAGAGGGTCCCCGAGTAAGAGGGTCCTCGAGTGAATGTGTTCCCAAAGGAGAAGGTCCCCGAGGGAGAGAGGGTTCCCGAGTGAGAAAGGGTTCCCGAGTGAGAGTATTCCCAAGGGAGAGGGTCCTTGAATGAAGAGGCTACTCAAGTGAGAAGGTCCTCAAGTGAGAGGGTTCCCAAGGAAAAGGGTTGCCAAGTGAGAGGATCCTCGAATGAAGAGGGCTCTTAAAGGAAAGGGCTCCTAAGTGATAGGGTTCTCGAGTGAGAATATTCCTAAGTGAGAGGGTTCCTAAGTGAGAGGTTCCTCGAGTGAAAATATTTCCAAATGAGAGGTTCCTTGAGGGAAAGGGTTCCCAAGTGAGAGGGTTCTCAAAGAAGATGGTTCTCCCAAAGTAGAGAGTTCTCAAGGCAAAGAGTTCCCAAGGGAGAGGGTATCCAAGTCACATGGAACTAACCTCCGTGGCCGCTGCTGCAGGCGAGCACGATCCAGCCCACGGCGATAGCCCACGCGAACCTGTGGACTCCTCCGTAGATGCTGGACTCTATGACGTCATACTGGTGGTCGAACTGTATCATCTCGTATGGCCCGAAGATGACAGCGGCCAGAGTGGTCAGGGAGAGGCCCCAGAAGAAGATGGACACCCACTGAGAACATACCACGTGGGGATGGACATTCAGACATTTGGAGCGGAACTTTAACTCTTCATTAAGATATTCCAGTCGATACCCGTACCAGAGGTCACACAGTCTCATGTTTAACTCTCACAATATACTGGATTGCTGGTACAGGATAGTCGATGTTCGAATTCCAGCTGGATGCACGGGGTAGTGATTTTTACCCATCATCTTTCTATTTTAATAGGGGTGCATTTTCTTTATATACCTTTCTTCTACCTACCCATTAAATGAAGATATTAATAAGCTTGTTATAAGTGCAGCAACAAAAATCTAGACTATAAGTTATTTTTTAATTGAGCCAAATTAACTTAACGTTAATTTTAACAAATGTAAAATAGAAGATTCTCTTTGATGTAAGTAAATTATATGGACACTTACCAAATGCGCGGTTTTGAAACGTGTACACATTATATTATTATAAAATTTGATAAATTGTATCCCAAGACTTACTAAGATCATCAGAAAATCACATAAATTTTATTATTATTAGTTGATGAATATTTTATCTTATCTTTTAAAATAAAATGGTATCATATCTGTAGCAGAACATTAATTTGCTAGAAACATTCACATAAAAATATGTTAAAATCAATCTTAAACTAAAACATTCAAGTTTCTCAATACTATTAAAAAAATCAATTAAAATCTTATCACGAACAAAATGGGAACAATTGACATATCACGATGGTATTTAGCATCAATGTTTTATCTTGTTATTGAGAGATGAAGGGGAAAAAAATAACGGTTAGTGCAGAGCATTGGCCATTGCATTTTATTTTCATGCACACATACATTTGAGTTTGTGGCATTTCACGTGCCTGCTATAGCGAGTTAGCCTACCATTACAAATTAAGGTCGGATAGTTACTTTGTAAACATTCTTCTACATATTCCTTACAAACAAACTCAACTGTTTTATATATATATTATTGAAATCATTAGAAGATTGGAAGATAAGATTATGGGCCAGTTGGTGAAATATCACCCACCCATTGGTAAACGTCTGCTTACTTTTGGGATTGTGCACTTCTTGGTGTTTCTGTATCCGTGGAGGATGTAGCCCAGAGCTAGCCCCGCGAAATATGGCGACATGCGTTGATGTGTTGGGTAGTAGATGTACTGGGCGTAATCGCTCAGCAGGTCATCGCTGAAAGTTGATAATATTTCACTAAACATTACAACTGTCAACTATGTGGTCTGCTCCAATAGAACGCTCATTCCTCTGTGACAACATACACATATCCACACACTGGATAACCCTAGTGACTGTTCATGTATCATTCTCACTCTCATGTGACAACATACACATATCCACACACTGGATAACCCTAGTGACTGTTCATGTATCATTCTCACTCTCCTGTGACAACATACTCATATCCACACAATGAATAACCCTAGTGACTGCCACAACTCACTGTAAAGAAGAATAGTGCACCCCTGGATAGTTGTAGATGTAGATGGTGGCGAGAGGTATTGTCACAGAGAAACTGATGGCGGTGACCATGACAACCTTTCCAATTTTAGGCCACTTCCACAGAGGGTAGACGAGCAAGGGGGCGAAGAGGAACAGATGCATGTCAGCTGACAAATACCACGTTTGAAGCATACACTGGAGACAAGAATCACGGATTTACAACTTATAGAGATGAGAGCTTAAGTCTAAATACTATGGAACACGCCTTAAGTGGGATAGTTGTGTACTTTGAGTTATCTAATTGCCAGCTATAGAATATTACACAGCCAGTTATCAACTTGCTTTTACTGTAGACGTAGTTTTTGCACATAGGATGTTCACAACCAGCTATCTTCACACTAATCTTCTTATTACTGTCGTCGACGTATTTGTTGACATATAGAATGTTCCCAACCAGTTATCTCCACACTCACCTTCCTGTTACTGTCGACGTATTTGTTGACATATAGAATGTTCCCAACCAGTTATCTCCACACTCACCTTCCTGTTACTGTCGACGTAATTGTTGACATATAGGATGTTCCACAACCAGTTCTCTCTACACAGCTCGGACTGATGCTCCACGCCATTGTGCCATCCGGGACCCGAACCCAAGTATACGTATACTGTGGCGAACACAGCTATCATAGCAGCGTAAGCAGGGGTCAGTCTGAAAACACAAGAGCACAGTGAATAAAACGATCATATTATGATGTTAATAGTGTTAAACAAGCAGACCATTTCTTCCACAAACAGATTATATTGGCTCTATTCATGGTTAAGCCTGGGAAAAAGTTTAATATAGGCTTACATTTAAGCCTCTATAGAGCCGTTTTCTACTACTTATAAAAATACAGGGCATTTTTGTATTAATTATTGAAGAGCTTTATTTAAAGATACATTACTTAGTTTTAATGCTTAGGAGAAACGATTAAGAGTAGTCAGAAAACTTATATAAAGCTTAGGTTTTTTCTTGGCATTTTCAAGGATTAAGAAGTTGTTTGCCTTCCAACCTCCCAATATTCCCTATTTTTTTTGGTCAATATGTAAGGAGCTTAGCGTTGTTCAATTAGTGCAGTGGGATGTAAAGAGGAATCTACCAGAGACAGAATGGTGAAGGGTAGAAAGCAGTATGCAAACAACGCAATGATTATTTTTTCTCAACCTAACGTGACGCATCTGAATTCACTCAGAAACGACGCCAAGTATATTTGTAATGTAAATAAGATGGCGGATCCACGATGTTGATTAATGGTACAGTAATTGATTGGCTAAGGGAGGGGCAGGGGAGTGGAGGTGGGGCTACTCTCCACCAGAAGGAATAATAAGCGATGAGGACTCGTAAAGAAGAGGAGGGATTGATGGGAAAGATGATGCCCAAGTTGAGGTTTTTGTCGTTATAATTAGAAGCACTCTGCGTCAATTTGTTCTCCAGGGAGGAACAGGAGAGCAGAAACAGGAAGAGGTCTTCAACAAGGGGGTGAATTTGGGTTTTTATAAGTGTCTCATCTATCAACAATAATAACAACATCAATTCGCTACACCACTCTATCAGCACAAGTACAAGCAGAACTTTCACAAGAGCTTCCAAGAAGTGAAATATTTTATAAACAGGGCAGTTAACAGTACAGTTAAGAAAATACTGATTCACATAGGTGGTCGCATGGTCTAAGGCATCATATTCTCAATAGACTGGATTGCCAGTTACAGATAATTCGGGGTTAGAATCCAGGCTAGGTGTACTGAGGGTGTTTTTTTTACCTTCACACAAATTCAATTACATCTCCTCTTAAATTTACGTTCGTAATCTTCCATTAGTGTAAATATATGACGTAGTACACAAAAAAATGCAAACGTAGTGTTTTTTTGAAATTTATCAATTAATTTACATGCTCGTTTCGAGAAAACAACATAGTTCTATGTTAATATTGATTCACTTTTCCTAATTTAAATTACAATACTGCATACGGTACACTATATTATATTAGTTAACTAGTTTTGTTTCTATCATCCTCTCCCTGCAGTGTTTCTTTTGAGAATGGCAGCCAAGATAAGGTGGACCCTTGTCGCCGACGTCTCCAAGATGATCTATGNTTCGATGACCCTTTGATGCACCCTTTGATGCACCCTTGGATGTACCATTCAATGGACTCTTGGATGCACACTTCGATGCACCCCCCCCCCCCCCCCCGATTTGTAAAATAAATTAACGTAATTTTACATTTATTTGGACTAGATGAAATGCGAGATCAGTTGCTAAATACTTTAAATGTAAAATTTGTAGGCGCGAAGCATATTATCATAGCCAGCGATGAATATTTATCACTCATTCAGACATTTACCCTCCCCCTTTAACTCTTGGCTATAGAACAGTGGCTCCCAACCTGGGGTGCGCGCCCCACGGGGAGGAGAGTGGTTGGCATGAAGCACTTCCAGAGAGAGCTGAGGGTTGGAGAGCATGGAGCCTTTAGGAAATAACCCTTAAAATCAGTTAAGAATTGAAGATATTTTTTACTACAATCTCTTTTACAAAGTAAGATAATTATTTCTTGCGGGAGTGGCAACACTGATCACCAGTTGTTATTTTTTGTCTATCAGGTGATTAGCCAAAAGTAAGACACTCATGCGCATGCACGTGTGTCTATTTTCAAGCCCGCAAGACTTTGATTCACCCCAAAACAATTCTCCTTTCTACCCTCTCCCTCAGCTATCATTGCGGTTACGTGCAACACTGTTGAATTTTTAACCTTGACTCTCATAAAAACTAAACATTGTTGTCGACTTGAAGTGGAAAGCGATTTACGGTGTGCTCTGTGAAACATCAAGCCCAATATTCAAGAAACGAGGAAAACAAAACAGTTCCAACCATTACACTGCCATCGTACTGCCAGTGTTAAATTGAGTTTTGTATAAAATAAAAAAGTTACTAGAAAACAAGAACTTTTTAAGATTATTTTATATCTATCTAAAAAATAGGGGCTGAGGGAAATTTGATGATATACCAAGGGAAGAGTCAGCTGAAAAAGGTTGGGAGCCACTCCTCTAGAATATTATACTGTAGTGAACTGTACCGTGTGTAATTTAATTTCTTTAATAGCGAGTGGTGGATGGAATTAATTAACAAATCCTATCCAAACAAAACATGGCTATAGGGTGTATTATTTACCAGAATTTTTTTGGTGTGTATATAACTACAAAATGTATTGGTTTGAGGAAGGCTGGATCTAGTTTCTAATAACCTTCACCTTAATCACATATTTTCATCAATCTACGAAGTTCGCCGTTGAAAATAAAATAATTTTACATTGAAAATATTGTTTTTATTTTATTCGGCTCAAATTGTAAGTCTATTTATGGTGTAGATTTTTTTTTGGCATCTTTTAACTTAATTACGGAGTAGACTATAAATTAAAATAAGAAGTCACTAATTAAATAGTATTCCGAGACAATTGAAGATATGCAATGCCTCTCCCCCTCTAGAACAGTGTTTCTCAAATTTTTCTCAGTAATGGACCACTTAGTAAGTGTTCGATGCACACGCGGACCACCCACATAAATATACTACCTACCTGTGACTTGACGACGCAGGATATTTTCTAATGAATGTGATTATCAAGCAGTAAAACAACATAATATATGTATAACTTTGTTCCATATACACATTTGACACATTCTACAGCTCCCTTTTCATAGAAAGGGCTGACATCTAGAAACTATACTAAATATACTGACCAGTCATTATGATGCCGTTTTTGATATATATAAATAATGAAATAAAACTAATGATGGAGTATATTTTTTTTATGAATGCTGGCTCTTCTTATGAAAATTGAGCTGTACTTGTAGAATAAAGTATAGTTGACTTAGAGGATTTATCCTCTCAATATTGTGATTTATTTCATTTTTGACTTTTTAATATAGAGAGAAAAAAATTGTAGCTGTGAAAAATGTAAACCTATAAATTATGATAAATCTCTACGTTTTAAGCGTCTGTCCTTGGGTGATGTTTTGATTTTGATTGAATAATAATAATAATAATAATTAGCACCGCGTCTTACTACCCGTTCGGGTTATACGCTTAAGTACTGATTACGCTAACTGATTAGGAATTGGAAGGGTTGAATTTAGAGGAAGTGAATCCGCATTTGCGTGGAGGGAGAGTGGAAAACCATTTAGGAAAAACCACCCCCAGTTCACCCGACCGAGATTCGGCCCTCGATCTCCCCGTCCTCGGCGGTCGAGCTCAACACGACTAGCGCGTTAGCCAACTACGCCACCGAGGCGGGTATTTTTGATTGAAACCCTTGAATAAATAATAGGTTAATGTTGGGTGATATTTAAAATTTGATATAACAATTTTGTTTATAATGGATATCTACAAAGTCTATACATGATGGAATAATAAATTAGATTACTAATTAATTATTTTGGGGAATTTAGTCTCAAACTATAATAATGTAACCGCACGGCTTAAATTAATAGGCGTGTATGTATAATATTGTGTGTTATGAATTAAAGATGACAAAACGAGTGTTACAGGTTGTTGTGATCAGCCTGTAGACAAATAGAATAGAGGAGCTGACCCCATAAACATTGTCAGCATTCCTTAGGTAGAAACCAGGACAGAGAGCAGGATAAAACCTATAGTATCCAGCCATCAGGGCTGACTAATCAACATCACAGTCTAGGAGTCACTCTTCCCGATGCGGGACTACAAGGGATAGGACGCCGGCTCATCAGTAATTTGTGGTAGAGGGCTATCGCTTGAGCCCAGGGTACCGGGGTTTGGAAACCGTGTAGGGACCACTTAGGAGTCAGACAGGCCATTGGTTATTCCTAGCAACACCTCGTTTTGTCACAAGCTTCCAAATATTCTTCAGGTTATTTAATCTATATATTACTATCAACATAACATTTTGTACTAGAGATAGAAGCACTAATAAAAACTTTAAAAATCAAGTCTTCGTCAATCACGAGCCCACACAGGTGTACACAATAACCTCTCCCTATCCTCGGTCATGGCACATCCTGACAGATTACAGGCCCACGACTTAGGTGGAGAGAAGGAGGGATGACATTATACTATTTGAGAAAGCAAATACAAATGTATCATACCATTAATTTTTTGTGGTCCCTTGTGTGGACCACAGTTTCAACCATTGCTATAGAAGGTGGCCCCATCAAGGTAGTAAATATTCTGAAAATTGAAAAATGACACCTGGACACGGGAATTGAACCCGGGACCTTTGGCTTAGTACGCCAATGCTCTAACCACTGAGCTATCCAGGATTCATCCCATGCTCAGGGTCATTCTTCACTCATATTTTAAGCAGAGTCTATGATGGACTTAGCGGAAATCGTCGGTTACAAATGTGTTATTTTATTAAGATCACGAGCTATCAGATAACGCAGCCATCTGCAACTCGGTAGTTGGCATATTGCTGCCATTTGTATAATTATTAAATTGTACGGGATTGCATATTAAGAATGGCAGCAATATGCCAACTACCGAGTCGCAGATGGCTGCGTTATCCGATAGCTCATGATATTAATATAATCACATATTTGTAGCCGACGATTTCCGCTAAGTCCATCATAGACTCTGCCTTAAAATATGAGTTATGACACCTGGACACGGGAATTGAACCCGGGACCTTTGGCTTAGTACGCCAATGCTCTAACCACTGAGCTATCCAGGATTCATCCCATGCTCAGGGTCATTCTTCACTCATATTTTAAGCAGAGTCTATGATGGACTTAGCGGAAATCGTCGGTTACAAATGTGTTATTTTATTAAGATCACGAGCTATCAGATAACGCAGCCATCTGCAACTCGGTAGTTGGCATATTGCTGCCATTTGTATAATTATTAAATTGTACGGGATTGCATATTAAGAATGGCAGCAATATGCCAACTACCGAGTCGCAGATGGCTGCGTTATCCGATAGCTCATGATATTAATATAATCACATATTTGTAGCCGACGATTTCCGCTAAGTCCATCATAGACTCTGCCTTAAAATATGAGTGAAGAATGACCCTGGGCACGGGATGAATCCTGGATAGCTCAGTGGTTAGAGCATTGGCGTACTAAGCCAAAGGTCCCAGTTCGATTCCCGTGTTCAGGTGTCATTTTTAAATTTTCAGAATATGATATCTAAATGCAGTAATTCCCACTAAAAGCATAAATAATAGCTTTGGCTATTTAATTCTTAAGGTAGTAAATGCCAAACTTGTAGGTTATATGAAATACCTTGAATAATCTGTGAGTGAGTACCAATGACAATATATGAAGATATATATGTTTGTATGATGAGCTATTCTTCTACGTCTATTGATTTGAGAGGCCGATATCTTGAACCATATTATTTTAAACCACTTGAAACCAAATAGGTATTCAGTAGAGTAATTTTGATATTCATCTGAAACTATACGTCTTTAAGTATTACGTAATGTACCAGCAATTGTTATTGACTCGGAGGCGAATGGAAAGCCTATTCTTCTCTCCATCCATTAAAAGCAGAGCTGTTGGAAGGAAGGTTTTGTGTATTCATGACTGTGAATAAGGGCGCTCATTTCCGGAGAATGGCTCAATTATAACAGCACAATATGGGTCATTATTGAGAAATTCACGCTGTTCATACAGAAGAATGTTTTCCTTATGGGATCGTTTATTTAGTACACTCTGCTTTAATAAGAGTACATCTCTTCCCTTTACTTGGTACACTCTCTTCTAATAAGAGTGCATCTCTTCCCTTTACTTGGTACAATCTCTTCTAATAAAAGTACATCCCCTCCATTTACTTAGTACACTCACTTCTAATAAGAGTACATCTCTTCCCTTTACTTGGTACACTCTCTTCTAATAAGAGTAAATCTCTTCCCTTTACTTGGTACACTCTCTTCTAATAAGAGTACATCTCTTCCCTTTACTTGGTACAATCTCTTCTAATAAAAGTACATCCCTTCAATTTACTTAGTACACTCACTTCTAATAAGAGCACATCCCTTCCTTTTACTTGGTACACCCTCTTCTAATAAGAGTACATCTCTTCCCTTTACTTGGTACACTCTCTTCTAATAAGAGTGCATCTCCTCCCTTTACTTGGTACACTCTCGTCTAATAAAAGTACATTTCCTTCAATTTACTTAGTACACTCACTTCTAATAAGAGCACATCCCTTCCTTTTACTTGGTACACCCTCTTCTAATAAGAGTACATCTCTTCCCTTTACTTGGTACACTCTCTTCTAATAAGAGTGCATCTCCTCCCTTTACTTGGTACACTCTCGTCTAATAAAAGTACATTCCTTCAATTTACTTAGTACACTCACTTCTAATAAGAGCACATCCCTTCCTTTTACTTGGTACACCCTCTTCTAATAAGAGTACACTAATTATTCCCTTTACTTAGTACACTCTCTTCTCATAAGCAAACAACCCTTTCCGGTTTGTCTTGTCTGTTAGTAGAATATTTTGCAGACATGCTTGTGATACTTGATTTGTTTTATTTGTTTAATTTACTGATGGAACTTGAACACTAGTTAGAAAACTAAACATTTCTTATGGAGAATGAGCCATCAAATATAAAAAGAAGAATTCGTCAACAATTTAATAACATTCTTCTGTCGCGTAGAGCTCGATATACCATTATATTATCGAGTTAAGGTGGATATCATGTAACTGATGGATCAAATATTCTTAATTCATTTCTAAATCTAGAACTCACATGAAAATGTACAGTACATGAGTGGCTTACTTCATTAAGCTATATGAATTCCGCTGCGCAGGATACTTCAGCCCTGTTCGTTGGGCTGTAATAGTACTCACCTTAAGTACCTCTGGAAGAAGGAGATGAAGTAGTTGAACCTATGAGCGTCCAGTTCTCGCAGCAGGTTGTAGCTTCGTACCACTCCTCCAATTAGGAAGAAGGTGTCTACGTCCAGCATGCTGTTCAACAGTGGCATCTTCAACAACTCTTTCACGGACTTTAGAGATGGAAAGAAAACAGGGACATCCATTTCAGATCAAGGGGATCGAACATTGAAGGACACACTACGGCAAGAGGACACATGTATTATTACTATTTACAAGCACAAATTGCTCTACCTGCAGTCTTACTGCGGATTCACACGCAAAACTAAAAAAAAAAGTGGAACATAAACATGGTTACATGACGAGCTCTAAACAAATCATACTATTTCAGCGCCATACGCTTAGACTGTCAGGCACGAGTCGAAAATATTTCAACTTTGTCCACCCTGCACAATGATCTGTTTGTGATGTTCATAGCCGACCGACTCTAATCAGTGCGCATGCGCTATGTAACTAAATATGCAGGTTTACAATAGCATCGACTGTATTGAAGCGATTTATAACAACACAATATTTAAACACATGGACAGATAATATTGTGTTGATCTGTATTGAGTTGAGTCGCGGCGTCAAAGAATTAGTTATAAAACACCGATAGAGAAAATAGTGTGTTCATCCAATGTAAAGAGAATAGAAAGTTAGCGCCACTTGGAGGCATTTGATTATGTCATTTATTACGTCACCCAGTATACAGCAGTTATATTTTAATACAAAGACAGCCATACATGCATATTATTTTTAATTAAGTAGAGTAATTACGTTGGTATGTATTTTAAAGATTTATTTATTATTTAGAGTTCTAAAATGTGACCTGATTTTAACAACTTAGCTTGTCTTCCAAATAGCTCTGTGTGTGTAATGCGCTGGTTTGTGTACTGAATTACGTCACAAGCTTAGCTATTCGGAGGTATTTCTCCATCTGGCGCTAGGTTCTATTCTCTTTACATTGTGTTTATCCACGTTAAAACAAAATATGGTGACAATAAGTTGTTTCTAGTTTGTATTGCAAAGCATAATATCAACACACAATGTGGCTCCACTCAAGCAGATTCTGGTCTCTATGCTCGGTGAAATGGGCAATAAAGATTTAGACATTTAAATAATGCAAATGTATTAATGATATACATTATAATATGAGCTATTTTTAAAGCAAATAAATAAAGTTTTGAAAATAATGTTTCAAAATGGGCTCTCTTAAAATAATACATATTAAATTAATAGCTGTGCTGCTTAAATAACTAGTGTATAATTATTCTAGTTTTCATGAGGAGTAACTTCAGGCGAGAGTGTAGGAAACGAGAGATAAAGGCAGTGTTTTTGCAGTTTTTATATCAAAACAATTGGTTCCAGTACAAACATAGAGTTTAATTTTCTTCACATGATGATATCAACAGTTCTTGAATATCTGTCAAGCGTGTCCTGAAATTTAATGCAAACCTTTCTTTTCATTTAAAAGGTTTGTCTTCTAGTACCGCTATGCTCTTGACAGATAATCAAAAACTGTTGATATCACCACGTGTCGAAAATTAAACTATGTGTTTCTACTTGAGCAATATTTTATTTATTTTGGCCAAATTAAGTTTTGTTATAAAAACTGCAAAAAACGCTGTCTTTAACTTATGTTCACTACACTCCCCCCCTTAAACACCTCAATTTAGCTTGGTGGAATATTTTAATAAATAGTTGATGAACATTCTATTTCATAATCCATAATTTTAATTTCATAACATTTTAAGTTTATTAGAAACAGTAATATTTACAATATTTGTGGCTATTTAATATTAACTTCACATAGTAAGTAAATATTTTGTACACATGTTAAAATGGATTGATTATTACTAACCGAAATAAATTGCCTTTATATTTAGAATTTTTTACAAACTCAACCATTTTAATATAATTAATCCATTAGAGTTTTAAATTTTGATGGGGAAAGCTATAAATACAAAATTGTATTTATGAATTGTCTGTTGACATTTGGTAATAATATATAATTTTAATAATAACTATATATTCATTAGTGATTAATTAATATAATCATGAAATGGAATTATCATTCTTGCACATAAACCTCACAAAACAAAGCTTTATACAAAATAATTATAGAGCCAGTGAAACAATATGACTGAAATATTGTCATAGGTTAAAATTTTATCTTAAAAATATTTAATTAAGACGTGCACTAATTTTATGGTATAAACATAATTACAGAATATTGAATATTTTTTCCTTGTATATAATTTATTTTGAGTAATTATGTAGTTAAAATAAATACTTTAGTTCGGAAATCAATTGAAAGCTATTTAGTTATCGTACTACAACATGGATTGCGTTAACCCGGTATTTTGTAATCAGTTTTACTTGGTCTATTTTATTCAAAAACATCGTGGCTGATGGGAATAGGGTGTAAAGCAGCTAGATGCAAAATATAACCCGATAAAATAAATAAAACGTTTCCACGGCAAAAAATAAAAATACATTCGTGGTCCATAATGACGTTTTGTAAATAAAATCACAGGTTTGAAAAACCCCTAATATGATGTGAGGTAGTTTCTTTAGTAGAATAAAGAAACAGATTAAATAAAATCTAGGACGAGGGATGGTAAAATGTACACAAGCTAAAAAAAAGGAACGTTTTAAGGGTAGGTGAGGGGATAAGTAAATTAGCAATCTGTTGTAATATGAACAAAAACACCTTAACTTTATGGGGTAGGGAGGATGGCATGTGAACATCTTGCCTATTATTTTTCTGCACCACGTTCGAATTATACGCTTATGTACTAATTATGCTAATGTGCTAGGGATGATGAATACTGAATTTAGAGGAAATATACCAGCATTTTCGTGGAGGAAGAGAGTGAACAACCATTTTGGAAACACCACACTCAGTACACCCGACCAAGATTCGAACCTCAATCTCCCCGTCATCGGTAGACTAGTCTATTGTGAGAGTAGCGCCTTAGACCATACAGCCATTGAAGTGGGTGCTATGGCTGTTACCGATCGAAATTTTCCCCTAATTAACCATTTTACTTAGTTAAACAAATTAATTTCATTTTAAAGTAGACATATCTAGCGACTTTGGTATTTTGCAGGACTAGAGCGTAGATATTGTGATTTTATATAAGTTCTTACACAAAACATTTTTACTTCATGTGTATTTTAAATGGGAAAACACAACTTTTTTTTTTACTTTTATTTGCTGTTAATATACACTTGAACTACATATTCATGTTTTAAATAAATTATGAATTCACTATTTTTCAAACTGCATAAGAGAAAAGTTACTGAGAAAAATACTGTAAAATGGTTCAACGTGTTTTCAAAATGCATGGGTCTTTTGTAGCTCTTTCACTTCTAGGAATAGTTATTTAACTTCTAGGTGTCTTTGAAAATCACTCAAACGCTTCAAAGTATCAGCTTATTGCTGGAGGTCAGCACAAGAGACTTTTGTGAACGATATGGTGGATTCATCATGAGTCATGACTCAACAGCAAAAGCTGATAGGTAACAGCTCGAGTCAACTTGGCAGTTAAAGTTAAACTAGATGTGTCCATAAGGGTTTGTGTTGTGAAGATATAAATTTTGACATGTGGTGACAGTTTCACTGCTTCAAGGTAAACATAGTGATATTTTATCAATTTAGTTAGTTTAGTATTATTTTTAAATATTTTAAAACGGTTCTTCAAGCGAAGGATGCGGTATAGGATAGGTGGATCTTTGACGAAAATAATTATGTTGTAAAAGTCTTATAGTAACGAAGTGACGTTGCAATATTACGAGTATTTTCATGCCAATGTGGTGAAAACATTGGTCAGATGTTCTAACAGAAATATTTTATATGGCATGATTTTCTTATCTGTTGTCAATTGCTGGAAGCATTTGGGAAGGAGCAGAATAATTATTACTGTCGTGAATTACTTAATGGTGTATAACCGCGGATTTAAAATAAGGGGCTGAAATAAAGAAAAAAATAAGATTTTCTATAAAGTAAATAAATATAGCTGTAAATTATACTTTCTTGGTCGATAATATCTGGCTGTAAAGTGGAATTTACACTGCTAAGAGCCGATTTAAATTCTGTCTTTCATCTGAGTAGCTTATAAGATAGACATAATAAGATAGTGTAATCCTGAGCATGGGACAATTCATGGATAGATCAGTAATATAATATTTGTGCGCTAAATCAAATGTCTATGGTTCCATTCCCGTGTACTGGTGTCATTTTACAACATTTTAAATTTAATTGAAAGAACTATTGATGAAACTCAAGCTTTAAAACCTGGCAAAAGGTGTCAAGTAACATTAGGCAAAAACACTTTGGGTATAGATAAAAACAGTCTGCATGATTTCTTTGTGATGCAAGTGAGTATAGTTATGTCGAGAACAAGGGTCCTTCATTTTTAAAAGTAGTGGGGGAAGTAAATTGGATGTGTAACAACAGTGGTCGTGGAGCTGGAGGGTATGGGGAGGAATTGCCCCCTTGGAAAAAATTTGTACCCTTAGAAATAAATTTGACTCCCTAATTTATTTCCATCTCCTTTGATATTTTCGAATATAATACGATTGAAAACAAATGACAAAGTTTCTAAATCATCTAATTAAACAAAAAATTCTAATGAGGACTACTATAAATATCTTCTAAGGGTATCCAAATTTTAAACAACTTCTAGGGGAGAAAAATTCCAAATATATTTTAGAGGCTTTTCTTTTAAATTTTCAGGCGATGACCACTTCAAATAGCTTCACGGGGTATCCAATTTTCAAACATTTTCAAGGGCAGGGCTATCTAATCCCCTTTGGCTTGGGGGAGAGTAGTTCCCCCCAAAATCTTTTCTTTTTTCTAGGTGTTTCTCCCCACTCTACATGAAAAAAAATTCCACCATCACTGTGTACCAATAATTGAGCCATACCAACACCATTAACGTTCGAACTCTCTCTGAAGGAATTTATACATGTTATTAAATAATACAATTATGTGTCAATGAGTGGATGGTAAAGTAAGAATATAGAAAAGTTGATACAGTTTAGAAATATCATTTACTATACATTTAAAATCATATATTTACGGTTTGTGTATCAGATATAACTTTACTTTTTAATTAACTATCTTCTTTATGCCATGGCTGTGGTGCTGATTTATTTATTTAAAATAAGTTTATTTTGTGTTATAAATTAAACTCCCTTCCCCCCCCCCCACTATTTTTAACCTATCCATGTCCACACATTTATATTTGATAGAACCTACAAAAATGATTACCTCGACTATATTAGGGCAAGCATTCTATAATTTATTTTGAACTAGCATGAAATACCCTGCTTTACCCGGAAGAAATATTCTAGGGTGAAAAGTTGTAAAAAGTGCAAATAGAATAAAAAGGGTGAACAGTAGATTTAATAAATTTTTTAAACAATAATAAAAAGGAGAAGTAAAAAGGGTAAAAATGACAAAAAGGGTATTTAACGCTAAATTCTTTTGCTAATCTAATAAAAATTAAAAGTGTAAAAAGTTTAAAAGGGATAAAAAGGGAAAATAGGTTTTAAAAGGTGAAAAATTGGAAAAAAGGAACAAAAGGCTATTAGTGTAAAAGGGTAAACATTGTAAATAAAGATAAAGGAGTTTAAGGCGTAAAAGGGCGAAAAGATGCGAAAGGGCAAAAAGTGCAAAAGGGATAGAAAGGGTAAAGAGGAAAAAGAGTAAAAAGGGCAAAAGTAAACCCAATAAAAATTAAAAAGGGTAAAAAAGATTAAAGAGGTAAAAGTGGCAAAAGGATAAAGTGTGAAAAGAGTTAAAAGGTACCAAATGGGCCAAAACCAGAAATAGTGTAAATAGGGTTGAAAAGGCCGAAAAATAAAGAGGTGCAAAAAGTGCCAAAAGTGCAAAATGGGTAAAAATTACAAAAAGGGAAAATAGTGCAAAAACAAAGGGCAAAAGAGGTAAACACGATAAAAAGTAAATCCAATCAAAATTTTAAAATGAAGGCTTCCAGGTGCACATGTTTGTGCACAGGTTCCTTCATAGCCCGCATTGCACAGCTCTATGAAATGTAGTACTAAATCTATTTCATGGCGTTAATATTTCTTAGTTTTCCGGTTTTTAATTAATTAAAAAATCTAATCTAAATTTTAAAACTTTAGGTGTACATGTTTATGTATGGGTGCTACTCATTTTAAAATGTCATATCTCTGCGTGCGGTAGATATCGCACAAATCTCATGGCAGAAAAATGCTTAGTTTTATTAATATAGATTTAGTTTAGAGTATTTAGAGCACACATCTGGACCGATAAAGTTGCTCCGTAAACGTATTAAATAAAATACCTTTTTCCTGGAACAATCACACCATCCAGTCCCAACGACATTAATTCATCACTATAAAAGGGAAAAACCCCGATTTCTCCAATCATATTTTCTGACCATGCTAGGAATTGAACACGAGGAACCTTGGCCCAATGAGAGAAAGCGCTACAAACACGTGTTGGGTGACAAACTCTCTTAATGTGTAATGAAGAGTGATTGATTTAACTATAATTTGACTCACATCCATGAGGAAGACTTTGTTCGTCCAGGGTTCCAAGGTCAAGCAGAAGATCTTGTGGGTGAAGATGACCCAGAGGATGGTCAGGAATCGTATCCCGTCGATACACGTGATAGTGCCTGGGGGTGCCTCCAGACTTAGCAGCTTCTTGACGTTGCTTGGGATGGAGAAGGCTATCAGGAGCTTGCTGTAGCTTCCTGTAGAACGCAGGAACAGTGTTAATAAATACTGTGGGCGCACTTTGTATTTCAGGCAGCTACAAAGAAGCTATCACAGTCTTTATTTGGGATACCGGATGGGGATAAAATTAGTCTTCATAATGTACGAAACCAGGTGAGGTATGGACAATTTGAAGGGACGTTCCAGGTGCTATCAGGTCTTCTTGTGCTAAGTGCATTTGTAAACAATGTTTAGAACGCAGATAAGGGCTGCTTGTGTGCAAAGATTACTTCCTGAAGAAAATTCTCTCAGGGTATTTGGTAGGTATTGAAACCATTATTGTTAAAATATAATTATTAATGTTAAAATAAACAGGTTTTAAAATTAATCAAAACTATCTTCATAGATTGCAACCTTAGGTAATCTAGAGCATGCAAGGATGACGTAAACCTGAAAACTCACACTGTAAATTGTTCTGAATCGGCAGTTACGCATGCGTACAACGTCATGTTTTCCAAAACATAGATTGTTTTGCCAATTAGCATAACATAGAGCATTGGAAAAACAAGTAGGTAACCTAGGTGAAACCCCCCCTCCTTTTTTGATATACAACAGAGAGTTTTTAGACCTTTTCAGGGAAGGGGGCCCGAAAAAATGCCATTCGCTACTTCGAAATGCTTTATATATTCAGTTACCCAGATAAAGCAACGTGTGGATAGAATATCCTACAGCTTGAGTCCCTATTCAGTACGGAGGATGACGACCCAAACCATCTTGAAAGTCTGAGTTGGATAATTATCCCGCAACACCGAACGGCCAATTTTTCGACACCATTTATAGTTATAATATCGAATATAGGCTAGGGCGCAGAACTGCTGAATAGGGACATTGATAGAATGAGGACCTTTTGCTAAACTCTTTCAATTAAGAATTAATAGCCAGAGCTATTATTTATGCTTATTAGTGGGGATTACTCCACCTAGATATCATATTCTGAAAATTGAAAAATGACACCTTAATATCTGACATCTTAATAATCTTAATATGTGCGATCCCGTACAATTTAATAATTGTGCAAATGGCAGCGTAATGCCAACTACCGAGTCGGAGATGGCGGCGTTATCCGATGGCTTGTGATATTAATATAATCACATATTTGTAGCCGACGATTTCTGCTAGGTCCATCATAGACTCTGCCTTAAAATATGAGTGAAGAATGACCCAGGGCACGAGACGAATCCTGGATAGCTCAGTGGTTAGAGCATTGGCGTACTAAGCCAGAGGTCCCGGGTTCGATTCCCGTGTCCAGGTGTCACTTTTCAATTTTCAGAATATCTTTCAATTAGTTATAAAACCTACATCACATTTATACACTCTTATAATAATTAATATATTTCAATAAACAAGATTAAAATAAACCTCACAATTATTTTCCGCTGCCGACCCATCCCACTAAGCCATTCTTACACGTCAGCCCAAGGGTTTGGAGGGGTGGCGGGGGGGGCGTATCGACACTATATTATTCATAAAAGAGTCGCAGAGCGTCTATATTTATTGAAACAATCTAGTGGGCCTGATCCATTTGAACAAAGCAAAGTTTAAACTAACCTTCCTTCGTGAACATCTCATTCTTCTGCTTCCACTTGGAGAAAAGTTCGTACGCACTCGCCAGCCCCAGGAACAGGAAGAACAGAATGGCAACTGCTCTGTAACAACGATGGTCAAACTAGATAGTAATAGCACTGATAAACAACTATCATTTAAAATAGAGGACAGATGTTAAAATTGGCTCTATAGCTTGCTTATAAAGGAGGGCATGAGTGAGCCTTATAGTTCATTTACAAGAGAGGGAAAGCATTGAATGGTATTTATATCTCACGAGATGACAAGTATTGAATGGTCACTACAACTCACGTATAAGGGAGGACACGAATTGAATGGTCTTTATAGTTCACTTAAAAAGGAAGTACAAGGGAGATAAATGAATTAATTGGCTTTATAGTTCACTTACAAGGGAATACAAGGGTTTAATTATCACTCAGCTCAAAAGGAAGGACACTTGTTGAATGGTTGCTCTAATTCAGAAAGGCCAAGTATTGAATGGGCTTTATAGTTCACTTACACAAGAGTGAAATTATTATTATTAATAATAATAATCGGGTCACTGGAGGGTAAGTATTGAATGAGTTTTAAAGCTCACTTACAGAGGAGGATGTGTATCCAATGCCATCTAAAATAACTTACTTGAGATGAAAAACATAGGGTGGCCTCTACAAATCACTCAGAAGGAAAGGCAAGGTTTAAATGAGCTTTATAGTTCAAATACAAGGAAGGTAAAGTAATGAATGGGATTTATAGTTCACAAGAGTATACTGGACTATAGAAAATAACCCCGGAGACATTTGTAAAGTGTTAAAATCCAGGTTTATTTTCTGTAATACCAAGTGTAAAACCTCCGGGCCTGAGGAAGATTCCAACTCACCCGATAGCGAAGTCACGTGGTTGTAGTCTGAGTGGGGAGGCAACATAACAGTGGTTGCTGTTGGCCTTGGCTGACACGTGGAGCCCTAAGAGGTGGTCCACGTTTCTTAACACGTTGTTCAAGGTCCATTGGAGGTCATCGGCGGAGCAGGTCGATGGCAGGCACACCGACCATTCGAACTTGGCGAATGACGGGAAGTAGGCCAGCCCCTACGATACGGAAAAACCCAAACAAACCCGGTGTATTCCAGTGTACTGGTGCCAACCCTCTCTAGAAGATAGAAGGATGAGGAGAATGAATATAGCAAGAAGGTAGTTAAACTACCCAACTCTAAGAGCCGGAATTAAAAATAGCTCATTATTACTCTACAGCAATTTTTTTATTGTGCTCCGTGTCTTAGAATATGTCCGAGCTTTCAGCATAAAGGACGAAGGTAGACATTAGGTAAATGTAGAGGCCTATTCCCAAGGGAAAGTAGGAATCAACCTTTAAATAACTTAGTACACCTGGTTGGGATTTGAAACCCTCCCCCAATCCCCATCAATAGTGACCTAGTGCAAACAGTTATATGGACCGCTTTACCACCGCTACGCTTTTCCACCTTTTTCGCGACAATATATCTTGAAACAAATCACCCGGAATTAAAATACCCTTTCCACGTGGTCCCATATTTCCCCTAAACAGGTAGTCTTTTCTGGTCCTTCTCAAGCATTAGTTATATTCTTGTACGCCTGGTAGTTCTACATCCTGCAAGACTGATCTCCCTTGTACGCCTGGTGGTTATGCCTCCCGTAATACTTATGTCCCTCGTACGCTTGGTGTTTCTACCTCCCGCAAGACTGATCCCTCTTACCCCTGGTGATTCTGAAGACTGACCTTTCTATCAGTATCCTCCAGGAACTTCCTGCCTCCAGTCATAGTCTGCAGGAACTGGTCAATCTTGTACGCGTTCAGCGAGTCCTGGGACGAGTCAACTTCCAACTTGACTAGACAGTACTGCCCTCTGAAGTCCTCACGGTTCTCTTCCTCGGAGGAGGAGGCTCTCACTGCCAGGCACTCGTCGTAGTTTCCCAGGTCCTTGATGTTCCCGAACAGGAGACCACTGGGCAGCTTGGACGTCGCATCCAGCACTGGGGACAATCAGACACTCTACTAGAGCAAGACAACAACCAGACTCCAGGGCACCTTGGACGTCGCGTCTAGCATTGGGGACAATAGCACACTCTACTAGAACAACACAACAACCAGACTCCAGGGCAGCTTGGACGTGTGTAACACTGGGGACAATATCACACTCTACTAGAACAACACAACAACCATGACTCCAGGGCAGCTTGGACGTTGTGTAACACTGGGGACAATAGCACACTCTACTAGAACAACACAACAACCAGACTCCAGGGCAGATTGGACGTTGTGTAACACTGGGGACAATAGCACACTCTACTAGAACAACACAACAACCAGACTCCAGGGCAGCTTGGACGTCGCATCCAACATTGGGGACAATAGCACACTCTACTAGAACAACACAACAACCAGACTCCAGGGCAGCTTGGACGTTGTGTAACATTGGGGACAATAGCACACTCTACTAGAACAACACAACAACCAGACTCCAGGGCAGATTGGACGTTATGTAACACTAGGGCAACAGCAGCACTACTACATTAAAAGGAGGGCATCATTCCTTGGGCTTGGATTAGGTTTCTCAAAACCTTTAGTTGGACTCCCTGGCCATGCAGTCAAATGGAGGAGACTGCCACGTTTTTCCGAACAATAAGGAAAGCTATTCAACTGTTCATTAGCATATACTGGACAGTACTCCGAATGTAGTCAAGGCCACTGAGTTACGGTTCCTTGTCATCGTCTGCTTGTTACGGACAATTTTAGTCATTATATAATTTGTTGATTCTGCAGTATTAGGTCACTGGTTGCTCATTTCCGTTCTAGATTTGGACATAGATGCGTACAGTGGCATCATTATGTCGACGATCAGGAACTGAATTGTTACAACCAGCGGGCGGCGAGTTGTTTGAGGTAGGTGATTACTAGAAGCGGTGAGTTGCAATGGGGGTTTGGGGGTTCTACTATGGACCAATGTGTTGCTCTTGAGGTAGGAGTTTCTAGGGGCGGGGGCTTAGTTTTTAAGAGAAGGGGAATTTCTAGAGATTGGTGAGCTACTAGGGTGTGGTAAGTTGCTTGGTGGTGGGCGATGAAGTTCCTAGAGATCGTGGGCTACTAAGGGTTATTTATAGGGTTGGTTAGTTTCCAGTGTGGGGTGATCATTAGGGGTGGTTATCTGACAGGTGGTGGTGGGTTTATAGCAGATAGTGATTACTTGAGGGGGAGGGAGGGAAAGTTTCTAGGAAATGAGGAGTTTATAAGAGCAGGTGATTTATTGCAGGGGTCTTCAACCCGTGGCCCGCGATGACACTTTTTGCGGCCCGCTGGTACATGAACATTATAACGTTATTTCGAAAGAAAAAAAGACATACAAATATATATTTTATATACTCTACTAATAATATAAATACATACGTATTTTATATTATTTTATAAACAATGTTCTCTTTTTACGTGAATTATTTTAATATTCATTCAACCCGAATATTGTCGGTACAGTATTGCGGCCCGTGAGTCAACAAGAGACAGAAACCTTGGCCCTTGGACATAAAAAAGTTGAAGACTCCTGTAATAGGGGTTGGTGAGATTCTAAGGGGTGGGGGAGTTGCTAGGAGGTGGTGAGTTGCTAGAAGGTAGAGAGTTGGGCGATGAGCTGCTTTAGGCGGGAAGTTGTTAGAGAGAAATTAGGGTAAAGAGTTTATAGGAGTGCATTAAAAAGATTATTTCAACAAGGGGTGGTGAACTGCTGTGGGGTGGCTAGCTTGTATTATTATTATTTAGCACCGCACCTTACTACCTGTTCAGGTTTTACGTATATGTACTTACTACGCTACTGAGTTAGTGATGAGGAAGGTGGAATTTAGAGGAAGTGTACTCGCATTTACTTAGAGAGAGTGTGTGGAAAACTATTTTTGGAAAAAACCACCTTCAGTAAACCCGACTTGGTTTCGAACCCCGATATCACTGTCATCGGCAATCTAGTTAAGCACGAGAATAATGCCTTAGACCATGCGGCCACCGAAGCAGGTAGTAGTTATTTGATAGAATACATTTATAGTAACAAAGGCTCATATGAACCTCAGCTCGTGTTACGAAATATCTACTTTCTCTTGTTTGAAGGATATACGGTTAAACGGACGAAAATCAAGCTACACACATTTTCCAGGACAACATATTTTATATATAAAACCTAATAAGGACCCCAAAAAATATTTTTTAAAATTAATTTAAATATGGCAAAGACTTCTTCTAGACATAACCTAAGGTGCATTAAAACGGTCTCTTGATTGTCGAACAGATGGCAGCACTAAATTCAATTTTAGTTAAAATAGGACTTTACCCCCTTTTCCCCTGTACCCTTAGTTACCTAACAAACCCGCTTCGGTGTCCTCGTGTTCTAACGCGCTAGACTCATGTTGGACTAGACTGCCGAAGACGGGGAGATCCGGGTTCGATCCCAGTCGGTTGCACCAAGGGTGGTTTTCCTAAATGGTTTTCTACTCTCCCTCCACGCAAATGTGGGTTCACTTCCTCCAAATTAATTATTCCTAGTCCCTAGCCCATTAGTGTAATTAGTACATAGGCGTATAACCTGAACAGATAGTTAGACGTGGTGCTAGGAAATAAAAACCTAACGCATTCAAAGAATAGATAATGCTATTAAGAAAACAAATCTCGACAGTTATGGAGTCATATACTGTATGTTAAATACGCTCGTATTTACGAACAAAGTATATTATCAGTCTCCCTTCTATTGGTCAGTTTGTGCACTAGTGCTTCAACTAAATTATTACTCTCTCTTCCTCTCTCCCCCCACTCCTCATCTTATTGCCAGTTCGGGCCATAAACATACGTGTTAATTACGCTAATGTTGTAGAAACGCAGATGGTATGATTTAGAAGAAATGTATCACCATTTGCGTGAAGGGAAAGTGGAAACTATCCCCAGAATATCCAACATGATTTCTAACCCTTTGTCTTCAGCAATCCAGTATATTTAGAGAGTGATGCCTTAAAGGTGAACCATTTGACAATCAAACCAGGTGACACCATAACTATTATGCTTATTTATACCAAATTTTATGATTAAATTATATACATAATATATTGATGCAAGAGAAATATGAACACAGAAACATAAAATCTAAGGGTACTTTAGCTGAAGTAAAAAGATCATAGTTTGTGGAATACATTAATTGATACATTTATTTGAAAGTATAATAATTAATTGTGACTTTGTTGTTCCAATGTTGCAATTATCATCATTATTATTACTATTATTATTATTGCTACTTTTTCTTTTTACATTTTTATAAATACACGAGCATAATATCCGTTTAAAAATAAATGGCTTCATTCCTGGTCGTGTAATGTATTCCAAATCCCATTGACCTTTTTTGGACAATGACTAAGAATGGGAAAAAATTTGGTAACCCTCAAAATCTGAGAGACCCAGTTCAATTAAAGACTCTGGATCAAATATTTACTTTAATGAAAGTGTGACTCTGTTACTCAATTTAAGATTTCTTTACAAACAACATTTTTATACATACTTTTCCTTTTTTGGGGACTCCCTTACAAATTTTCGGTCACCAAGTATTCCTGCATCCTTTTTGGCTACGGGTTATCTTTCCTGCAAAATTTAAGCTTCCTAGGCCTTCTGGCCTTTGAGATTTTCTTATATTTTGTTATTTTGAAAAATAAAAATCATTTAGGGCCCCTATGGGAATTTTTGACCACCTGAAAAATATTAGCTTCTTAGGTATACTGGGCTTTGAGAGTATTTGGACTTTGTTTTTCTAAAAACCCTTCCCACATTTTTGGGGTCCCTTAGGAATTTTCTGTCACCAAATATTCCTGCACCCTTTTTTAGCTATCTGAAAAAATTCAGCTTCTTAGCTCTTCTGAGCACCGAGATTTTTTCGAGTTTGTCTTTTTGGAAATCCCCCCTTTGGAATTTTTTTGTCACCAAGTATTCCTGCACTTTTTGGTTAGGGGCTACTTGCCTGCAAAATTTCAGCTTCCTTGCTCTTCTGGGTTTCGATAATTTTTACAATTTTTTTTTTAGAGAACCTACCATTTTGCGGGCCAGAATGGAAATTTTCGGCCACCAAGTATTTTTAAATCCTTTCGGGTTAGGACTACCTGCTTGAAAAATTCAGCTTTCTAGTTCGAACTTTGAGAGTATTTTGATATTTTTTGGAAAATCCCCTCCCTATTTTGTGGGGCCGCTTGGGAATTTTCTGTCACCAAATATTTCTGCATCTTTTTGGGTTAAGGGCATAGTTTCAGCTTATTAGATGTTCTGAGCTTCGAGATTTTTTCGACTTTGGTTTTTGGAAATTCCACAATTTTGGGAGCTCCCATTGGAATTATTGGTCACCAAGTATTTTTGCATTCTTTTGAGTTAGGACTACCCGCCTGAAAGATTTCAGATTCCTATGTCGTCTGGGTTTCGAGATTTATTCAATTTTGATTTTTTTTTTAAATCCCTTCAGTTTGGGGGCCTCCATGTTGATGATTAGTCACCATGTATTTCTGCGCCCTTTTGCGTTTGAGGCTTCTTTCCTGCAAAATTTAAGCTTCCTATGTCTTCTAGGTTCTGATATTTCTTTGGCTGGACAGAAGAACTGGTAATTATTATAGTGTAACTGGTTTAGAAACTAACATTAACTAATATACTAACGCTCTTAAATATCTATACGGCCCTAGCACCTGTAATGTAAACAGGGTCCTTAGCTTCTAGGACCAAGCCCGTGTCCTTAGCACCTAAGAATAAGCCACGGTCCATAGAACCTAGGATTAAACCAGGGGTCTAGCATCTGGGATTAAACCAGTGTTCCTTGTACCTAAGATAAACCAGGATCCCTACACCCTAGGATTGTACCAGGGTCCCTATCACTTAGGATTGAACCAAGGCCCCTATCACATAGGATTGAATATGGGTCCTTATAATTCAGGATTGAACCAGGATCTCTCTAACCTAGGATTGAACCAAGGCTCCCATCACCTAGGATTGAACCAAGGCTCCCATCACCTAGGATTGAACCAGGGTCCCCATAACCTAGGATTGAACGAGGGTCCCTATCCCACAGGATAGAATCAAGGCCCTATCACATAGGATTTAATCAGGGTCCTTATCATTCAGGATTGAACCAGGATCTCTCTAACCTAGGATTAGAATCAAGGCTCCCATCACCTAGGATCGAACCAGGGCCCCTTGCACCTAGAATTGAACCAGGGTACCTATCACTCATGATTGAACCAAGGCCCTATCACATAGGATTTAATCAGGGTCCTTATCATTTCAGGATTGAACCAGGATCTCTCTAACCTAGGATTGAACCAAGGCTCCCATCACCTAGGATTGAACCAGGTTCCCCATAACCTAGGTTTGAACGAGGGTCCCTATCCCACAGGATAGAATCAAGGCTCCCATCACTTAGGATCGAACCAGGGCCCCTTGCACCTAGAATTGAACCAGGGTACCTATCGCTCAGGATTGAACCAAGGCCCTATCACATAGGATTTAATCAGGGTCCTTATCATTCAGGATTGAACCAGGATCTCTCTAACCTAGGATTGAACCAAGGCTCCCATCACCTAGGATTGAACCAGGTTCCCCATAACCTAGGATTGAACGAGGGTCCCTATCCCACAGGATAGAATCAAGGCTCCCATCACTTAGGATCGAACCAGGGCGCCTTGCGCCTAGAATTGGACCAGGGTACCTATCGCTCAGGATTGAACCAAGGCCCTTAGCACTTGAAATGGAACCAAGGTCCTCCCATAAACTTTCCCAACTCTACATCTCTGCAAATAAAAGGAGCAATGTTTACCATCCATTTGAAGCCGTGTCAGCGAGTACTTGATTGTATTCTCGGCTGGGTGATGAAGACTTGTACAAACAAAACAGTTTATTTTACTTTCCTAGTCTGTTAATGTGTCAAGGAGACTAGGTGAGCCGGCATATATTATTGTGTAGGGCCTACCTGGAGATCTTGAGGACATGGATTTATTAATCTACATGACTTACAAACTAACTTGGCATAGAACATTGACGTAGCTAACCTCTCATGTCATATGGTCTAAGGCGTCAATCATTGCACAAGATCACCGTTAACAGAGAGAACCCACTTCAGTAGGCACACGGACTAAACGTCAAGCTCATATAATCTGGTTTGACATCGATAGAGAGAACAGAATTCCACCTGTGTTTCGTCACAATGATTTTACCATCCTCTCTCAAGGCTTATGTGATTACACTTCATCTAAGATAACTTCTTCATCCTTAGCCCTTAGATTAAGCTGTCAATAACACTAATATCACCCACATTGGTGATCGTGTTGTCTAACGCGTCACTCTTGTGTTATTTGGGATTGCCGGTGATGGGGATATTGGGGTTAGAATCGCGATCGGGCGTAATGGGGCTGTTTTTTCATAAATGGTTTCCCCCTTTCCCTCCCCGTTAAGGCGGGTGTCTTTTCTTTAAAATTCTACCTTCCTTATCCCTATTCCACTGTATGTGTAATGTGAATATCCCTAGTGCGTACAAGACGCAGTAGGAAACAAACGCACACTAGTACTAAACGCAGGCCTACTTATTAAAATATGCATCGATACAGAATTTAACAACCAGTGCTGGTTCTAGCCCACATCGGTGGGCACACAGACCAAGGCGTTGGTATAGTCTAGTCTAGTTGGCCGGTAGTGGGAATTTTTGGATCCTGCCCAGGCGGAATTAGAGTGGTTTAAAAAAATTCCCATTCTCCCTCCACGCAAATGCGGCAACATTTCATTTAGCTCCTATCATTCTCGTAGCTATCCCACTAATATCTTTTTAGCACTATGTCTTACTACCTGTTCAGGTTATACGCATATGTACTAATTACTTTAATATGTTATGGACGAGGAAGGTTGAATTTAGAGGAGGTGTGCCCGCATTTTCGTGGAGGGAGAGTAGAAAACCATTTAGGAGAAATAACCCTCAGTAAGGCCGACCGGGATTGAACTCCGATCTCCCTGTCATCGGCAGTTTAGTCTATTGTAGGAAGGACGCCTTAGAACATGTGGCCACCGAAGCAGGTCACTGATGTAATGAAATGATAGCCTGGAAGAGAGATAAGACGCGGTGCACAGCACTATCTTCAAGAAGGTTTAATATGAGCTATGTTCTATTATTCAGATAGATTGGCTTACTTTAGCTTCTGGGATGGAATCAGTGTCCGTTAGACCCGTAGTTGCCCTCTCTAACCACTCTGAAAGGGCAAGAATGTGGGCTACTCTAGGGACATCAACCTAAGTGGAGAGCTTGCTTGCATTCTACACTCAAACACCCGCCTCGGTGGCGTAGTTGGCTAACGCGCCAGTCGTGTTGAGCCAGACCACCGTGGACGGCGAGATCGAGGTTCGAATCTCGGTCGGGTGAACGTTTTTTTCCCTAAATGGTTTTCCACTATCCCTCCCCGCAAATGCGGGTTCACTTCCTCTAAATTCAACCTTCCCAATTCCTAATCCATTAGTGTAATTAGTACTTAAGCGTATAACCCGAACGGGTAGTAAGACGCGGTGCTAAATAATAATAATACACTCAAACTTTGGTCTCAATGAAAAAGAGTTAGCTAATTTAAAACAAAACTGCACGATTTTCTTCAAGCACAAATTCAATTTGTTTATCTATTCAGGACGTTTTATACAAACTGATGTAAAATTTACAATGTTTACAAAGCATACCTGAAATATTTTACTATTAAGTAATTTTTTTATATCGCATCTTAATACCCGTATAGGGTGTATGCATTTATACACGTTATTGAGGTAGGTATTAGCAAGGTAAAATATAGAGGAAATGTACTCGCGTTTTATTGGAGGGAAAGTGTGAAACCATTTAGAAAAAATTCACCCTCAACGCACCCAACCAGGATTTGAACCCATAACTTCCCGTCACCAGCAAACACTACTAGATAAACCCGACATTTAGCCCACCGGTAGAAGTTTTAACTTTTAACTTTATGAGAAATATGAATTATCAAGAATAAGTTTGGATTCTAAACCATTTTAATTTCATAAGAGCTATTTTACGTGTACTTTTTGAATCGACTGATCACATCAATACGCGACTTATAAAAATTAACTTGAATCTAGAACAGCCACAACATCCAACCTCCACACGTTAATTCATCACTATGAAAGGGCAAACCCATATCTCACAAATTATAGATTTTTCAGCTATGTCAGAAATCGAACCTAGGACATGACACATTACTGACTGAACTAATTTGAGAAACCTTCCTTCACCTCTGACAAGACGTGTATTAATCACAACTTGTGAATGTGTGGAATGCCCGGCCTCCACCGTGGTTCGGATTCCACGTTAAACTGTAGGTCCTCCGTTTCATCTCACAATCACCCTACCATTACACATTAGCGTAAGTGCGTATAACCCGAACGGGTAGTAAGACGCGGTGCTAATAATAATAATAATAATAATAATAATAATAATAATAATAATAATAATAATAACTAATTTGATGAATGATTCTAAATATATATATTATTGAAACGGACATTTATGGCCTTCACTTCTAATACAGATAATCGGTGAAAATCTATCTAGCCAAAGCGTCAGGACGTTGAAAAGTATCATAGCACAGCCAGCTAGGATTGAACTCCAAGCTCCTGAGTGAGAATCAGGCGCCCTGGACACCAAAGCTATAATGTTAGTAGATTAATGCATTCAGAAAGAGACCAGTATTTTAGATCAAATTACAAGTTACTAACTTTGTACAGCCCATGTTGACAGGTTCTGTAGCTCCTGTAAGAACAGGAAGGTGTCGTTCCTGCACTTCACATTTTCAATGTCACTCAACACTTGCGCCAGGAAACTCGGCAACCCCGACACAATGCCACCCTCTTCACTGTACCCACCACTGTCCCAAACCCCGTCATATGGTACAGATCCTAACAGAACGTTCTTCCTGCTCCTTGTAAACGTTTCGGTATCACTAGAGTTGTCGTTATCACTCGCGATAACCCCACACTGTATCACTAGGAAGAGTAATTTTAGGAGCAGCATAGCTCTCTCGTAGTCGTGGTGAATGGAAGTGTCAGGTTAAGACCCCCCTGTCTATTCTCAAGCTCTGTTGGGTCGAACGCATGTTGGGGCAGTGGATTGGGGAAAGGGGGGGAGGCACTAAACTTCACCTCAACTTGTGCAAAGGAGTCGCCAGCCACAAGAACTGTGCGGTGTTACATCAGAGAAGGTTGACGCAAGCCTTAACTAACCACTTCTCCTCATAGCTGAAGCAGGGAAGAATGAGAAATAACATGGCATCGATAGAAAGTTTAGTTACCGCTATTTGATATTTCGGAGGCTGTGAAGCAAGACACTCAGGGTAACGAGTTTTTTTTAAAGAGTAGATGACCATTCACTTTTACCTTTTCCTTTTATGAGCAAGGATGTTGAAATATTTGGATGGAGGCTGTTGTCGGAGAACTAGACTTACTCTTTTTTATATTACCACGCCCCTTTGGCAGTATAGAACCATAGGATCCGCCCCCTAGATAGAATAGTGTATCATCGTAAGATTCCATGTTCAGCCAAGTTTAACTTCGCATGAACCCGCCTCGGTGGCGTAGTTGGCTAACGCGCTAGTCGTGATGAGCTCGACCGCCGAGGACGGGGAGATCGAGGTTCGAATCTCGGTCGGGTGAACTGGGGGAGGGGGGTTCCTAAATGGTTTTCCACTCTCCCTCCACGAAAATGCGGGTTCACTTCCTCTAAATTCAACCTTACCAATTCCTAATCCATTAGCGTAATTAGTACTTAAGCGTATAACCCGAATGGGTAGTAAGACGTGGTACTAAATATTAAACTTCGCATGAGATAGTCCGATACATTACGAAAAACAAATCAGTACAACTTATAGCATATTCAATTATTTATGTACCCTATGTAAACATTTGAATGGTGTTATTTGCCCCCAATTCTGTGTTATAATGGTCATAGTTCCTGGTTCAATCCCCAGAACTTCCAAAATTTATCTGTGTATGTCTGGAACGGAGTCAAACGCAGCCTTGTGAGTACAATTGAGGAGTTACTTGAATAAAGACGTAGTAGCTCCGGTTTAGAAAACTGAGATTAACGACTGGAAGGCTCGATGTGCTGACAACATGACACCCTCTATTATCTTTGGTAACGGCAGCGGCCACTCGGTCAGTGTAGCTTACACAATTTGCGGTCTTACCCTATAGAGTTTTATTATTTGCCCCCCGCATAGGTGGGCACACGGACTAAAAGACAGGCTCATCCAGTCATAGTTATCGATTACAGGGAGGTCAGGGTTCGAATACCAACCGTGAGTACTGATGTTTTCCCCATAAATTGTTACCCACTTTCCCTCCATGCAAGTGCGGGATACACTTACTCTAAATTCACCTTCCTCTTACCTACCACACTAAATTAATTATTATTATTATTAGCCCCGCGTCTTACTACCCGTTCGGGTTGTACGCACTTACGCTAATGTGTAATAGTAGGATGATTGTGATATGAAATGGAGGACCTACAGTTTAACGTGGGATCCGAACCACGGTGGAGGCCTGGCATTCCTCAAATTCACAAGTTGTGATTAATACACGTCTTGTCGGAGGTGAAGGAAGGGTTTGGCAATCAGATAAATCTGTGCCGGGACCGAGGATAGAACCCCGGACCCTCAGCACAGAAGTCAGACACCTTACCCCTAGACCACCAGCTCACTCCCAAATCAATTGAAATGCGTAGGCACGGATGAGTGATTAAACGTGGTATAATTTAAAAATGGCTTTAGTAACTATTGAAAATGTATTATATTTCTGGTTTCTTAGGTCTACGCTGATGTCTGAGGTACCTGACCATTCAGCTGATGACCATTTCCTTCCCTTCAAACCATCAAACTAGCCGTGATTAGTTCGGCATTTTTCCTTTACGAAACCTACAAAACGTGTTTAACCATATCAAACTCTTGCACACACAAACCTAACATAAAACATTGGCCAGGTTAATTCAGTATCAGCTTTCCTACTTTCTGATTCTATTCAGGCGAATTACAGACTGGCTGCACTGCAGGTGGTATCACCGCAATACAGTTTTACTTCTCACAAAGTTAATGTTGGTAAACTCATTAGAGATTAAAGTAATTAAAATAACCTTTGGGTTAAGATTTCAGACAGGTCTCGTAAAACCAATCGGGAACCTCAACCTAATATTGCGTTCTTAGTTTAGTAGATTTAGTATTGAGTAGCTAAATGTTTGTTGAAAGAAACACAAAATTAACGTAATTAGCTTCCCCTTCTACACAAGATTGTGCTAACGCATGTGGCCTAGTGCTGCCAAAATCTAAGTTTAAAATTTAATACAACAATTATGTTAAACATTGATTAAATAGCGCAACTACCCGCATGGTGGACCCGTGGATTGAACGTCGAGTGGATATAGTCTGGTTTGTTGGTAACGATGAGGTCAGGGCTTGAATCCCGGCCGGGTTTTACTGAATAGCTTTCCACTCGTCCCTAGTACAAATTAGGGTACACTTTTTCTAAGTTAACTTTCTCATCCTTGTCCCATTTGTCTAATTAAATGTGTATATGCCGGTTAGTGGGATGAGGTGTAAAAAAACTAAACCATAAATAAGGCAATGCATCCTATATCTGTTAGATCTGAATAAACCTCAGATAAATAAGCCTTGTGGAAACTAAGTGCAGTCCCCACAGTTGTTTCATAAGATTACCGGGAAGCTGCGGTACTAGAATTGTGTCACCAGGTACAGTCAACACCAACAACTGAGAGAAAGAAAGAAAATACTCTAAACATCAATGGCAATCTGGCTCAGTTGTCTAGCATGGTTTTATATTTTGGTGCACCACGTCTTACAACCTGCCTGAGATAGCCGCATATTTACGCTAGGAAGGTATGGATAATTAAGGTAAAATATGGAGAAAATGTACCCCCATTTGCATGGAGGGTGAGGAGTAAACCATTTAGGAAAAACCAACTCATTATTCCCGATCGAGATTTAAGCTCTAATATTCATATCTTTGTTTTTTAGCACCGCTTCCTACTACCTGTTCAAGTTATATGTAGATATCACAATTACTATAACGAGGTAGGGACGAGGAAAGTTGAATGTAGAGGAAGTGTACCCAGTTTGCGTGGAGGGAAAGTATAAAACCATTTTGGAAATTAACGTCCATATCCGTAGCAAACCAAGCCAGATGAGTTTGACGCCTTTGCTCAAGTTCTCACCAATACGCGTCCCCTGGTTTGTTATTTCTAAAGAAAATAATATATTATTTCAGAGGAATTTTACATTTAGGTTTATCTCAAATATTAAATACTATTTTTTTATATTTATAAATAATGTTCCAAATGAGGACATATTTGCTTCTTCTGTGAATCTGTTCTGAGACAGGTATCAACTGGACATCTTCCATTTTCTTAGGTCCTCAGCATCTTCTTTCATACTTTTGGTACCATATTTAAAAACACTCCAAATATATTTGTTCCCTCTTTCTGATTGTCCACGTCTCAAATACGTCACCAAACTCCACACAAAACACTTTGCAAACCTCTTTCTTAACTCAATCGGAATTCTTTCCGCTGTCAGTAATCCCCTCACCCTTCCATATGCTCCCTTCCCCAAAGCTATACCTCAGTTTTAGCTTCTGTGGTGCTGACTGACAGCTCACAGCTGACTTCTGACGGCTTTGAAAAGCTACCAGACCAAATTATGTATCCCTACGCCGAACTATATGATCTGCAAAATCATGTGTTTATCAGTTGTCACTTCTGACAATCAAAATTTAGGTATATATCTAACTGTTGACTGTCAGAAGTCAGCTGTGAACTGTCAGTCAGCACCACAAAAGATAAAACTGAGGTATATCCTGCTTTTAACTTCCTCTGCACAATACCCATGCCAAGTCATCAGACCTATTAACATCTATATATTTACTAAAAGACAGTAGGATAAACCCATGTACAAATCTGTAAATGAACCAGTGTCCTATAGACTGGTTGTAGACATCCCCACAGACTTATATTAAAGAGTCATAATTCCTTGATTTAGAACCTTCTTGATCACAAGGGAGACATGGTAACTTAGCCTACTAGCATCAAAACAAACGCAATTTTAGCTTGAATGGAGGCACGCACACAAACTAATGGGGCTCAGCGCTCTCTTTCTTTCTTGCAACAACTTCTGGCCAGTTAGACTATTAAGTAATATAAAAAGTACTAGTGTGACGACTGTGTTTGTGTGGGTCTTTCATAACTTCTTCCGTGCACCACATCTCACTATTATATCTGCATATTTTCGGTGACCTGGCGGTCTAGGGGTAAGGTGTCAGACTTCTGTGCTGGGGGTCCGGGGTTCAATCCTCGGTCCCAGCACAAATTTATCTGATTGCCAAACCCTTCCTTCACCTCTGACAAGACGTGTATTAATCACAACTTGTGAATGCGAGGAATGCCAGGCCTCCACCGTGGTTCGGATTCCACGTTAAACTGTAGGTCCTCCATTTCATCTCACAATCACCCTACCATTACACATTAGCGTAAGTGCGTATAACCCGAACGGGTAGTAAGACGCGGTGCTAATAATAATAATCTTCATATTTTCAACTATATCTAGCTAGAGGTATACCGATTAAGTAAAACCTATTACCGATACCGATATTGATACTGATACCCATTATCAATTGTTTAAAATAATTGTTCAAACTATGATTATTTACACCGATTAGTTCCGACTATCAAGTGTTTATTAATAACTATTGAGAAATATGTTAAAAAAAACAATTACTGTAATTAGTACAAAAATATTTTATTTACACAGGATTTGCTTCACAAAAATGTCAGTGATTTGCTTATTTTTATTAAATCAAGTGATCTACAAAATGCATATTGCCAAGTGGTAAAACTGTGTGAACTTATTGTAGCCATCCCGAAAACAAGTGCTTCCGTTGAGAGAAGTTTCTCAGCGTTAAAAAGAATAAAAAATTATGCACGCAATTCACAAGCCCAAGAGAGGATTAACCGATGATTAATCTTTGCATAGCCGGCGAAAGTTGGAACTAAATTGTTAGTTTTATCAACGATATGAACTTATGTTTCTTTATCTGGTTATGTAATCTTTGCATAGGCCACATCCCAGATACAGTGTGTATAAAGTATTTTTTGCGATTTTGATCACTCTTACCTTGGAAATTTTGCTTTAAATTTTACTTATAAAGAACGATTATTCGGCATATTAATCTTCAATTACGATTAATTGCCGATGCACTAATAATCGCCCGATAACGATTCATCAGTATCCGCATCGGTACACCCCTAAATCTACCAACGTTTTAAATTTAGCTAATATTGTTATTATTTTATAATCCTAAAAAAAAAAGATCATTTATTTAATGTTGCATAGACAAAGGTAGCTATGTAAATAGTTTTACACATTATTTATTCTTTTTCATTTAATTTTTAATTCATTTAACCCTACTTAAATATTACGACTCGTTACAATGCTACAATGACCCGCCTCGGTGGTCGAATGGTCTAATGGACTTGCTTTCAACCTGGGGTACGGGTATCCCCGGGGGTACGTGAATACTTAGCACCGCGTCTTACTACCCGTTTGGGTTATACGCTTTCAAGTACCTCAGCTCATCTAAGCGAGATTCGAGCCTCAATTTACCCGTCCTCGGCAGTCTAGCTCAACACGAAACTAGCGCGTTGACTAACTACGCCACCAAGGTGAAGACATCTTCATATTATAAGGCACTTAGAATTAAAAACTATACATACATACATATATATATAAAACTCTCATTTAAAATTTATTCACTTAATGCATTATTTTATATGTTTTTAATTAATTTTAGACATAAATTATAGAATGTGTGTAGCTTGCATT
>CABFWO010003022.1:0-17899 GCA_902155825.1 Timema genevievae | reverse complement strand
GGGGTGGGGGGGTGTTGTGTTACAAAGTTGAAGAGAAATTATATATGGGAGTACGAGAACCAAACCGACGATGATGGGTATATCGGGGTTCAAATCCCGGTAGAGTCTACTAAAGGTGGTTTTCCATAAGTGGTTTTCCACTATCCCTCCAAGAAAATTCTGATACGCTTGCTTTGAATTTAACCTTACTCATCTCTAACTCACTAGCGTAAATAGTACATAAGCACGATGACCCGAACGGGAAGAAGGACGCGGTGTAAAAAAAAGTATGATGTACTGTAAACAAAGTAGATCTATCTGGTATAAAATTACTAGCTTCAGTACTGTAAACATACTAAATATACCATTTTTTTCTACAAGCATCATTTCATGGTGCTAAAAATTGCCCACTTGACCTCCTTTTACTGTACCTTGAAAATAATCTTTGAATTAATATTTCCTAGAGCTATCAAATGTGCAAAAACCCCAGACCCTTTTTACAGCTTTGAGACTCACTTCACAATCTGGCATATGCCCCTTGATAAATCTCTTCATGCCACCATTTTAGATTAAGTTGATTCCCAAATGTGTAAAAATAAACAATTTTTAGTATGTTAGACGCTATTAAAGCAACACAGAGCGTCTGGCTTCTTAACTAAGCGTGCCTTTATTCCTGATGCTTGACTACAACACATTAATACTGAGGCAACATAATTTAAAATTAATATAGTTCGAATTGGTCCAAACTTTATCAACATTATAATATATATATATATTATATAGATTTAAACAGACCTAGGCCTAAACTTATAATTTATAACTTCAATGGCGTGTAGTGAATATGTTTCTAGGGTAAGCTATCAAGATTTTTTAAATGTAAAAATTAAATTTTATGTTAAATATATTAAGGTACGTTTCTTATTTGTAATTGAGCTGGATTCTTATATTCTCCTTAGCAAATTCCTCAATCACGAGATCGTAAAACTGCGGATTTTGCCTTAATTGTTGTAGAAGACCTTTTTTCAAAGGATAACACTGACAAGTCTGTGAGCCTCTCTTGGCCTTGTGAATTGCGTGCATAATTTTTTATTCTTTTTAACGCTGAGAAACTTCTCTCAACGGAAGCACTTGTTGTCGGGATGATTACAATAAGTTCACACAGTTTTACCACTTGAAAATATGCGATTTGTAGATCATTTGATTTAATAAAAATAAGCAAATCACTGACATTTTTGTGACGCAAATCCTGTGAAATGTAGGTGACTACAAGCTGTGATCTTAAAGAAGGAAAATCAAACATACTACCATAGCTGTCTTTTAAGCTCTGGAAAGCCATTTCGGAGGAACTGCGTTTGTATTGTTTAAAAATATTTACATGTAAGACTTCAAAAAAACATAATGAGTCCAAGTTCTTGAACCTATCACTTAACTGTATTATAAGTGTGTTCAAAATCTCACAGTATAGGCGTTTGTAGTATATTTTTACATAAAAGATATAAGTATTTCTTGGACTTTTTTTTCAGGCTCGTTCACATCCAACTCTTCGTTGGTTTTTGTCCAGATTCTCTCAAGTTCTTCACACTTGTTTTTCAATTAATCTTTAAATTCCTTTACTTTGTTTATGTAATAACCGATGTAATTAATTTTTTTTGCAACATATCAAATAATCTATCAGTAAGAAGGAAAATATCAGCAAATGTATTTAGTAGAAAATTAAAATTAAACTCATGCATCGATACTTCAAATCCACGGGTAGCAATGCACGCTTATTGATCACATTTTTTCTCTGGATCTGTAATCTTTCCAAACAACGAAATTAGTTGATTCCTATAATCGTAAACAGTTTCAATTAGAATTAGAATTCCAGCTTGTAGAAGCTACTCTTGGAAGCCCTTTCTTCATTTCTTCATCCAGAGCTCGTGTTGATTTTGAAAAAAATAATTCTAGACCATTCAAAGTAAGATGCGGTTTCGATCACGTATAGTAAGGAAATAACCAAAGAATGTGTAGCATTTTAGGAACACAAGGGTCTGCACCCAAGTGATTGCGGGTCCTGTGGCGATAATAGCCGAGCGCGACCGACTGAACGCGAGTACACAGCTTAGAGGAACGTACTACGCAGGCGCGGCGCTAATCCCTCACAGACCACAGAGTCGGAAGAAGAAAAATCTATTCCACATTGGGATTTGTATGTAGAACAAGGAGCACATTATATACCAAACAAGAGCATATCGATGATTAAACTGACACTCATAACTTTTTTGTTAATTATATTTGTATTTATTTATCTATTTGGCTCTTGGTAAGCAATGCGTTCTTTGCGTCTATGGAATACACGCCACTGGATTTCTTACATAATTACATAATAACTGTGTTCCCGAGGTCAATATTAGTCTAGCCAATAGAGTTCACCGTTACAGGGAGATAATATTTGTTTGTCAAAAGGTAATACAAACAATCGGATCATTGTATCCCCAAATTACAACGTAATGTATTTATGGGACATTGAATCACAAACCTACATCTATTGAATAGGCCAGTGTATCTCCAACATCTCTTTAGAACAGGCATGTCCAACCATTCCATGAATGAGGGCTGCAGAAGTTCCGAACATGAATGAGTAATTGTTTGTTTTTAACAAATACATCCAAACATCCAAACATAAATAACACAAGTGATATGTTTGATGTACTTATAACTCTAAAAACTTCATGGAAATAAACGAGCATCTACGTCAACTACAAGAGCCTAGTTTATTGTTTATTTATGCAATTTTAAGTATTTAAATTTGAGTTGATGGGCCACGGGTTGGACATGCCTGCTTAGAGGTAAATGTGTCCCAAACCTACAACATATTTTAATGGGCTCCCCATAAAGTATTCAGCTCCGAGGAGTATTAATAATGAACACTGAAATATATCTTATCATTGGAGGTTTTCTATCCTCTCTCCAGATGAATATAGTTGTACTTCCTTAATATTCACCCTTCTCATCCTGTCTTTATATTAGTTCGTGTAAGCTATATACTGGTATTAAAAGACAGGTGGTCCTGAATGAAAGAGTGCTTGTCGGTCTTATTTTCCCAAGGTCGCCAACATTTCTAGAAGCCGAGAACAGACTGTTCTTTCCTACTAACTTTCTCTCGCACAAAACTAGGTTAACTGGGTTCATCGCTCTGAACATTTATATCTTTAGACTTGTTCTTATGTAATGGTAAGAAGGACTAATAGGATCATCGTGTCCGTCTGTGTACGGGAAAATTTGTTCCTCTAAATAATTTCTGAACCACTCGACTGATCTTGACCAAACTTAGAACACAAATGGACACCTACGAGAACATCTTGAGGTTTGGTTTCTGGTATCCCTTTTATTAACCATTTGGGGATCAACTTAAAAAAATTATAGAGAACACTCTCAGGTGCCTTTGGTGCAATTAAATTAGCGCGAAGGATAGACTATGTATATAGTTTGAATTTATTTGGAGAGTAAAATTATAAAAGAATTTAGATAGAAATCCACTAAAATGTTTTACTTAAGTATATTATAGAAGACAAAAATTTCATAAAACAAATATTGTCTTATTTAGATCAAATTCTGTTTTCACATATCACTACTAAACTGTATATTTAACACATGTACAGTAGCCCCATGACTTCTTTGGTGCTGACTGACAGCTCACAGCTGACTTCTGACAGTCAACATTTAGGTATATACCTAAATTTTGACTGTCAGAAGTGACAGCTGCTAAACACATGTTTTTGCAGATCATATGGTTTGGCGTAGGAATACATAATTTGGTCTAGTAACTTTTCAAAGCCGTCAGCTGTCAGCTGTCAGTCAGCACCAAATAAGTCATGGGACTACTGTATATTTTGTTTCGCCATTTCATAAATACAAAATCAAGGGCATATAGAATCTGGATTTATTAATTATTCTGTGTGCTTAACGTGCAATCTATGAGCCATAATATTAATTTAGAAAACGAATTACAAACCGAATTAATTCTAGAAAATAAACAACACTCAGTCCCCCAGCCATAAATTCATCGATGTTAAATTGAAAACCCCAAATTCACAATTAATAATTTTTTCATCCGTACCAGGAATCGAACCTGGTACCCTTAGTTCAATAGACAGAAGCACTATTGGGCGAGATAAGGTGTAGTATTATAATTTATAAAATAACGTGTTTTGATTATCGCCAAACTCAATATAAATAGTGAAGTTAGTGATATGCTTCCCTCCTTGTCTTGCTCCACGTTTGAGCTATACATATTTAACTACGCTTGTATGTCAGGAATGAGGAAGGTATAACTTAGAGGATGTGTACCCTTATTTGCATGGAGAGATTATGAAAAAACACCTTCAGAACACCTGGACGAAATTTAAACCCTGAACCTCCCATCACCGTCAATCCAGACTAGACGATCCTGACGTTTAAACTGCGTGCTCACATGTGTGGGTAGTTCCTTACCTGACATAATTAACTTATGCATATTTAATTCCTGCTGCCTATAGTGATTTGCCAAGACTTACTTCGGTGGCCGCATAGTCTAACGCGTTACTCTCTCAGTAGACTAGGCCGTCGATGACCGGGAGATCGAGGTTCGAATCTTGGTCGGGTGTACCTATGGGTTTAAAAAAATAGTTTTCCACTCTCCTTCCAGGAAAATTAAGGTACACTTCCTCTTAATATAACCTTCCTAATCCCTAAAACCAGAAGCGTAATTAGTACATAAGCGTATAACCCTAACGGGTAGTAAAACTCGGTGCTATTTTTTTCCTCAAGACTTGCCATAGGTTTTAAATATGTTGAATATAAAATTTAGCGGTTAAAACTTTACACAAGAGATCACTTAATAAACTAAAAATACTTGCACCATACATAGATATATGCGACACAACAAACAAAACATATTGAAATCGATATACGTATAAAAATAAAAGTGATTTCGGGATTGTAAAAGATTTTTAAAACTAAATAATTTTAACAGCTTTGAACCAAGCTATAGGCATAACGTGTACTTAGTACAGCATTAATTTATGATTCCTTCTATCTATATTCAATAGACCACTGTTCAAAATTTTGAAAAAATTTAAAATAAATTTAGTCATAATTTGTGTGCAATAGAAGTCATACAATACTGAGAAATATTTATAAAACCTTTCAATCTTTCCCCTTATTGTCCTGCTTGTTATGTTGTGGTATTGGAACGAAGTACCTATTCTAGATGAGTAAATTGTCTCATTAACTAAAAGTCATATCACACGCTGGTAAGAAGATGGCCCCAAGTGCAAAAAGCCGAGCCCTAGGTAATAATGAGCTTTGAATGTTAAAATAACTTCTAGTAACTCAACTAATTTATCGTTTTCCATTTTTTATAAG
Organism: Timema genevievae; assembly: GCA_902155825.1. Lineage (NCBI taxonomy): Eukaryota > Metazoa > Arthropoda > Insecta > Phasmatodea > Timematidae > Timema > Timema genevievae. The sequence goes on along the minus strand of CABFWO010003022.1, from coordinate 12,535 downwards.
TTGAGATTTTTTAGGACTTGTGGCCCTATTTCACTATATTATTATTGAATATTTTTACCTTTTAAATGTCAAAGATTTTGAAGTTTATATTTTTTCAATTTAATAATTATGAAAGGTACGCACATGGTTTATAATATTATTTTATTTCAGACTATAATATTAGTAATACATAATGAAATAACAATTTTTTATTTAAAATAAATATATAAAAATATAATTAGAAACAATAATAAAGTCTAGATTTTTTTTTTGTATTTCGCTGAAATTCTTCTATTACTCAATTATCTTCTTCGGTGTTAACTTGATCAATTTGACTGCTAACGCTTTTAAGATTTTATAAATGTCGTGGTATTGACTTTTAATGAAGTTTCTCTCATAGAATGAAATGAGATCCTTTTTCTTCAATCCTCTAATTCCTGTAAGCAGGATTGATGTCTGGGTTTCCTGAAATTCTTCCTCCTTTTTTCTTCGAATATTTATAGCATAATATTAAAATTAACTGTAGTTTGTTTTGTATTTGAATAGCTACGGATTTTAATTTTCAATATTGAATTTTTAATGTCTATACATGTTACTTTAATATCATTTCGATTAATATTGAAATTGTTTCCAGGTTGGCTACAAATATATTTTAAGTTATAAATGTTTTCAGTATCTATTTTAGTAATTTTAAAAGTGTGTGTGCAACTTTTAATATCTTTTTGTTTGGTTTCTAATTGAGAGAATGAATATTATCGCCCTTATTCTCCGTATTACTGGTAATTCAGAATTTATTTGGAATATTTGGAATACGTTATAGCATTATAGTATACATGTACAGTGCAGCAATAAGTTTTATAAGAATGGAAAACAATGCGCTTTCCCAAACAATTTTGTTTTAAGAAAAGGTTAAGGGAAGAACCAATTTCATTGGGACCACGTTTGGCAATACTGTACCTTCATGTCAAATGTAACAATGTTCATACTCTCCAATATCATAAATTGTAAGATTCTAAGTTGAAAACTTACGCTTGTAGTAAAACAGATAAATGTCTCCTATTGTTGTAGGTGGAGTAGTAGGTCAAACTTTTTTTTTTTGTCTTTTCCAGCGCAGTATTCCCTTTTTATTTGTATACAGAGCTCACATGGTTCTTTGTGATTTTCATAATTTTCTTTAATATTATTTATGTTTGAAGTATTTTTTCATGCTTCACAAAGATAATATTGGTCCTTTTTAAGCGTGAAAAAACTAAGTTAATTCCATTAATAAAAATAGTTCTATATAATCTACTCGTATAAAGTAATCCTTGGTCTTAACATTCAACAATATAGTTCCTATTAAGCTCATTTAACGTTTTGTCACCACAAATTAACTCACCTGTTTTCTATTTTCTTTAATAATGGGATTCAATCCTATTTCCTTTATTAATTTGTTTTCGAATAACTTCTTTAACAGTAGTGTAGAACTTGTAATTACTATGCTTAACACGCTGGTAATCTATGATAAAACCATCATAAATTTTTCTGACAACATTTCTTATCACCTTGTCTCCATATTTAGAGTTTACGCGAAGAATGTTTGCAGACACATAAACATTCTCCTACAACTTAAACAAAATAATATCAATTGTTCACAGATCTATTACTACTTTTCTAATACTTCTATAAGTAATATATGAGTATCTAAACATTCATTTGTTTGCTTATGCCACCTTAGACCCATTAGCATTCAAAAATGCTCACTGCTAGACGATTAGTTCTCTCTTTTGAGTATAAAACCATTTGTAGTTAGAAACTATTAACCTATAACTGTTTGATAAACCATCCATAATACTTGTATCCACAGTGCGTAGGATATTATTTTAATTTTATTTGCGAGAAACTATATACTAATTTACAAATCAATAAAACAATCTTAAATTAATTATTAGTAAAATATTCATATTTTTTAGAAGAAACCACACAATTTTAATTAAACATCTTTTAAGTTATGTGTAGTGTTAGCTATTACAAGCTAGCTTAAAAAACTCCACAGAAAGATATTAAAGCTATTTACTAATACTATATTAAATACTATTACTTTATTTAACAATGATGAAGTTAATGCTTCTATAAACTCAGTTCTAGAGTGGTATATTTTCTTATCAAATAGAGGAAAATAAACCAAAGTAGAATAAATACTACTTGGAATGATCAAATGAACGTGAAACTAATGCATTGTTATTAATTTGCTATCAATGATACCAACTTTATCATAAAAATAGATTAAGCATTGTTTACTAAATAATGAAGCTGTAGATGACATTGAAATATTTATGAGAAAATTTACATTTAATGGAAGAGTTCTTACTCTTCACTGTATGCTTTCAAATCTTCACGAGATTACAATGAATACACATGTGATGACTCTTAATCCTTGTGTGATGGCAACTAATCTGTGTGTAATGGCATTGAATACACCTATGATGTCAGTTAATCTGTGTGTGATGGCATTGAATACACCCATGATGTCAGTTAATCTGTGTGTGATGGCATTGAATACATCCATGTTTGCAGTTAATCTGTGTGTGATGGCATTGAATACACCTATGATGTCAGTTAATCTGTGTGTGATGGCATTGAATACACCTATGATGTCAGTTAATCTGTGTGTGATGGCATTGAATACACCTATGATGTCAGTTAATCTGTGTGTGATGGAATTGAATACACCCATGTTTGCAGTTAATCTGTGTGTAATGGCATTGAATATACCCACGATAGCAGTTAATCTGTGTGTGATGGCAGTTAATCTGTGTGTGATGGCAGTTAATCTATATGTGATGACATTAATTTTAATCTGTGTATGATGTCAGCTAATTTGTGTGTGATGGCAGTGAATATGTATGTGATGACAGTGAATATACCTGCTGTGGCAGTGAATCTTTATGTGATGGTAGTGACTCTGCAGTCTGTGAACTTTGGCCGAAGAATAAAATAAACATGTAAGCAAATTTAATCTTCAAGTGGTTTGTAAATAGGGAAATACTAGCGAAATGTCAACTATTAGATTCGCTCATGTTTTAGTAATTACTTAAAGGCAATCCTATCTACCTGCATAATCTAAGGAAGAATGGCAATACAAACGGCAGGTTAAACACACTGAACGCATTAATCCAGAGGCCTCAATTTCTGAAGGTGATATGACGTCTTAAGTTACTAGCCCCCTTCTAATTATTTCCATCGAGGGTCACTAACCCCAAACCGTTCGGTTTACATGCACATAATATATTAATTACACTAAAGTAGTAGGAATGAGGAAGGTAGAAATTAAAGGAAAGGTAGTACTCGAATATGCGTGGAAGGAAAGTGGGAAAACATTTAAGAAAAATCACCGTCACTATACCAGACCGGGACTCGAACCTTGATATTCCCATCATCGGCAGTCCCCTCTATTGTGAGAGTGACGCCTTAGAACATTTGACCACTGAAGCGAGTCCTCCTTTTAATACATTTGTTGGTTTGAATCTCGGCAGGTTGGACTTTATTAGCCTTCAGATGATGAGAAAGCATATAGCTTTCATTCTATTCGGAGCTCACTAATAAAGTAGGTAAGGCCAGCCTCTAATGGCTCGTATCTTGCGTTAAGACCCTGAAAACCACAAACAATTTAAACACGTAAAATGCCTCTTATTTTCCTTCCGGCCTACATGAATATCCACGCTAATGGGGTAAGAAGGAGAAAGATAACATTTTAGAAAATGTACTCTCATTTGCATAAAGAAATAGAGGGAAACGAATGAGGGAAAAACATATAAATACATCTGGATGGATTTATAACTGCCTCATTACTGGGAAAAAAGTTAATACTAGGTTTACGCTTTAGTCCGCAAGCCCACTGGTGTGAATAGTATTTCACAAACGCATTCTCAATGCGGGCAAGAGAAAAAGTTGAATCAGTACGAGGTTTACATATTTTTAAAATGTGGTTAGTAATTTATCGTCTCTCATATTCACCGTTTCACTCTGTTTTTATCCGCGACAGTGGGCACGCCGATTAGATGTCAGGCTCATAAGTTATGGTTTGCTAGGGATTAGGAGGTCAGGTGTTTTGAGGATAGTTTTTCTATGGTTTATCACTCTCCCTCCATGCAAGTGTGGGTACATTTCTTCTAAATTCCACTTTCACCATACCCAGTCCATTAGTGTGATGAAATTAGTACAGCCCCAGCGGGAGGGACGCGGAGAGAAACCCATAAAACCTCCGTCCTTGCATGTGCTACATATTTCCGTACTTCGTCTGACCGAGATGTTTGTATAGTGATTTACTGTCTGTGTTTTATCTGCGCATGTTCGATGCAAGTTTCTCAACACCGCACACTCCATGTAGCGAGAGGTTGCTTCAACCCACTTCAAGTGTGAAACATGGTACCCTCACGACGGGACACATTTACAACATTGCACCTTCACTGCCTTGTGACATTTATATTGCAACATTGCTAACAAACCATCGGTCTGTATAATGACTCGATGAGATAGGGGTCCCAGGTTAGATTACCAGTATTAACATAAACAGGGAAATTAGAGTTTCACCTTTCACAGTGATGAATTAACGGTTGAGGGACCGAATGTTGTTCCTGTCCCAGAGTTAAGTTAGTTTGTAGGCTGTGCACTGATACAGCCAGTTGGTAGAGAAGCTGCTCGTTAAATATCCACAATATCATTTATTCATACACATAAGGTGGAAATCGAGGTTAGTTCGGATGTGTCCGTATATAGGTAGACATAATTTAAATTGGTTGATAAAAGACACCTGTACACGGAAATAATAGCCGGGACCTTTAACATAACTCACCAATGTTTTGACATTGAGCTATTTAAGATTCGTCCCACGCTCAGGGTTATTTCCTCTATCATCGTGATTTGAGGTACAAGTCGATTCCCGTGTCTAGATGGTATTTTTAAACTAATTTGAATATATTATGTCCACCTACCTGCGGACACATCCGTAATTTACTTCTATTTACGCCTAATGTGTATACAGTTCATCGTTACCAGATATTGTACACATAATTTAAACCCCCCGGATAATCGAATACCCAACTTTTATATTTATAAAGTGGATAACAATGTATATAAAACAGTTTTACAGGGATCTGGATAAAAGTACAGTACATCTTGTATGGTATTTCCTCCTACATCTGTTTTGTGAAGTAATCGTGCTACGAGTGAGAGGATTTGTGGTTGGGACGAAAACGTGCTAAGCTCCGTTAATGGTATCACGTTTACAGCTGAGTTACTCTTTTTATTGAAACATAGGTAACCAAAACACGGATAATCGGGAATTTACTGTATAAACATTAATATATATGACAACCTAGTTATCTAGTAATATAATTATGGGACATAAAAACCGGTCCTGAGCCACCGGTGGCTGTGGTTCTATGATAGGTTCAAAAGTAGCCGATGGTTCCACACGTACCTTAACATAAGAGTAAGGAATTGCTCTGATCACGGGTCGAATCCTAGCTCTGTGGTGGAGCATTAGTGAGCTAAGCCAAGGGTCTTGGGTTCGATTCCCGTGTAGAGGTGTCACTTCTCAACCAAATTAATTTTTCCTATTTCTTTTATTTATTTATTTGAGGTATTTAACGTGCACTTTCTGAACCGACTGATTATATCAACATACGAGAGTTTCTATGAGCGAGAGTGAAAGGGCCTACCAATTTTGCCGGGAAAGGTATTTCCACATACCTTTCAGGGTTCTCTTAAATGCCAAAATTGACATGGGACCAATGGCTTTACTTCCTCTCCAAAGAAAGTTGTGCTACATATTTTTATTACTCAAGAAAAATCCCTTGACCAAGGCTCGGATTGAACCCAAGAACATCGGGTTCTGAGGCGAACACTTAACCCCAAAGCTGTCGAGATCCACTTATTAAGATAGTAATAATATTAATAATAATGGTGATAATAATAGTAATAATAATAATGGTAATAATAATAAATCTCTCTCAAACATTGAAACAGATTAAGTTTTAAATGCTCAATTCAGGATGAAAACATGATTCCTCATTACAAAGTGACTTGATAAATAACGACTAAGTCTTGTGAATAATGATTTAAAGGAGGTGCACCCTCATTAGGATGAAGATAAGATGGGCTAATCCTAATAGTTATCAAATGTGGTAGCCCTCCTACTTCCCTTCATATACAATACCGGGATTTGAACACCTACCTCCACACCAAGATCAATCAAATGCTATGCGAGTCGAATTCTTAGACACCTCTATCACCGCCAGAGGTAATATGTTGAACTGTGACATTGAACACATGGAGCCTAGACACCTCTATCACCGCCAGAGGTAATATGTTGAACTGTGACATTGAACACATGGAGCCTAGACACCTATATCACCACCAGAGGTAATATGTTGAACTGTGACATTGAACACATGGAGCCTAGACACCTCTATCACCGCCAGAGGTAATTTGTTGAACAGTGACATTGAACACATGGAGCCTAGACACCTCTATCACCACCAGAGGTAATATGTTGAACTGTGACATTGAACACATAGAGCCTAGTCTATCACCACCAGAGGTTATATGTTGAACTGTGACATTGAACACATGGAGCCTAGACACCTCTATCACCGCCAGAGGTAATATGTTAAAATGTAATATTGTACACACGGAGCCAGCCAGCCCTTCCGTTAAACTTTGCAGGTTAATTTCTTGAACATGAGAGGTTGTCCCAATTACGTGAAAACCATATAATCGTTTGCTTGGTTGTTCCACGTCTTACTACCCATCCGGGGTGTATGAATTGATAACACTAGTGCAGTAGGGATGAGTAAGGTATAATTTAAAGGAAATGTACCCTCATTTGCACGGAGGAAGAGCGATAAATAACTAAAGAAAAAATCCCTCAGTACACCTGGCTGAAATTCGAACCCAGACCTCCCCATAACCTGTAACCCAGACTAAACAAGCTTGATATTTAGTCCGCTTGATGATCAGTGCGGCCACCCTTAAATTATTTGTAGAAACTATTATTTAGAATAATAACTAAACAAGTGATTTTAGATGGAATGGAACCTCAACTTTTAAAATTACTATGATTATTTCAGTTAAAATTCCTTTTCAAGCAAACACTAAAATTGTTTTATAGAAGTCTCTAGTTGGGATTTAAATCAAGAATCTTCATCATTTCATAAATAATTGCCCTAACGTCTAAGACACGGCAAAGCCTTCACCCACGAACAAGTTCATAAGATGTCAGTCACACCCTATGTGCCCGTCCGTCCGTCCGTCTGTCATCTCCAAGTGTCCACACACGCTCCGCTCATCTTCAACCCAATCCAAACAAACCACGTCGAATTCGCCGAAAGTAACATCTCGCCTCGGACGAACCACTTTACGTCAGATTGGATATATCGGCCACGGAGCCTGTACTGCTGGGGGAGGTGAGGGGAGGAGGGCTAAGGCAGTTCTGCCAATACAAACTTACAAGGAAAACATTACCGTGACCTTATATTCATCCAGTCCTTTTCAAACCTTCTGGGTTTGGATTTAATACACAAGGTACAATAATCACTTGACTTATTTAGACCCGCATCGGTGGACAAACGGACTAGGTAGTCATATCTTGTCTGGGTTGTCAGTGACAGGGAGGTCGGGGTTAGAATTCTAACAGGTGTACTGAGGATGTTTTGTACTAAATGGTTTCCTCATGAAAATTTTAGTACATTTCCTTTAAAGTCTGCCTTAGTCATCTCTAACACATTAATTTAGACATAAGGATAGCCTCCATGGAGGGTAAGAAGCATAGCACGTAAAATAAGTCTAATTTAGACATAAGGATAGCCTCCATGGTTGGTAAGAATCGTATCACGTAAAATAAGTTTAATTTAGATATAAGGATAGCCTCCATGGTTGGTAAGAAGCGTAGCACGTAAAATAAGTCTAATTTAGACATAAGAATAGCCTCCATGGTTAATAAGAAGCGTAGCACGTAAAATAAGTCTAATTTAGACATAAGGATAGCCTCCATGGTTGGTAAGAAGCGTAGCACGTAAAATAAGTCTAATTTAGACATAAGGATAGCCTCCATGGTTGTAAGTAGCGTAGCACGTAAAATAAGTCTAATTTAGACATAAGGATAGCCTCCATGGTTGGTAAGAAGTGTAGAACATAAAATAAGTCTAATTTAGACATAAGGATAGCCTCCATGGTTGGTAAGAAGTGTAGTATGTAAAATAAGTCTAATTTAGACATAAGGATAGCCTCCATGGTTGGTAAGAAGCGTAGCACGTAAAATAAGTCTAATTTAATAGTACTTTTAAATGTATCCATATTATATTCGTAGATTTGAAAAAATACACTTGAACACTGGAAAAGAACACGGGACCATTGTCTCAGCACACTAATGCTCTAACACCGAACTATCCAGGATTCGTTACATGTCTTCACTCATATTTTAAGGCAGAATTTGTGATGGATGTGTATACATTGTCGGCTAACATGAGCTTTCATTGACACAACAGCAACAAAGGAAAATGGGGGTCGGCTCTATGCTGGCGTTAGTATAGTGACAAATTGACAAATTTTTGTACATGAAACCGAATAACATATAGCAAACTAAAGCCATTATCGAGCCACCGGTGGCTGTGGTTTCAATGATAGCTCATAGTAGCCGATGATTTCCACACATCCATCACAGACTTTGCCTTAAACATGTGTGATAAGATTACATTACCCTGATCACGGGACTATCCTAGATTACTCAGTGGTGGGGAGCATTGATGCGTTAAGTCAAGTATCCCGGGTTTGATTCTTGTATTAAAATTTACGAATATGATACGTGATACGGCCATATCCGTAGAGTATAAATCATTTCAATCTCCCAAGCTTCTATTTTCATAAACAACTAGTTGTACAAGCGTTAGATTTCTCCATAATACTTGTTAATTAATTACTTTTAACAAGGGTCCAAGAAATAGCATCACTTGAAATTAAGTAACTATCTCAGAAATGTGGGTCTAATGAACGTTATAAGTGTCCCAGATGTTTTCCATTCCCGCTGAAAGGCCATCCCCACCCCTCTAGGCACCCACCCTAATTCGGGAGAGAAATAAAATGAAGCTCTTGTTTCTTATTTGAATCCCCTCGTGCTCTTTCCGGTCTAAGACTTGGCCAGCATGTTTATTCTTCAGAAACTCGGGGCTAGGGATTGGTGTTCAGGGAAATCTCATTTCTGTCAAGCCATTGTCGAGGTGACCGAGGTTCAAACTCCATTCGGGTGTGCTCAGGTGGTTTTCCTTAAATAGTTACCCACTTTCCCTAAACGCTAATGCACATACATTGCCTCTAAATCACACCTTCCTCATGCCTACCACATTATTGTAATTAAATGCGTATAGTTTGGATGGGTATTAATATGTGGAGTGTAAGAAATGCCTTCTTTAATTCCTCCTCAATGTCTAGATTAATAGTGAACCCTAATTATATACAACATTACTAAACTGCCCATATAGAGATTCACTGTGAAAGATAAATCATTGCATTATTCTGATTGGAGATTTCCCCGAGAGACACTAAAGGTAGCACCCCTCTTAAAATAAATGACTGATTACGGCTCTGGCTACGGAACTGGGATAGTTGATGCTGCATGGATTAACGCTTAAACCTAGGGTTGGACTGGATTTCCCACGACGCGTCGCGACGGGTAGATCGTGGCTTGGATTCCAATCGGGTGTACTGACGGTAAATTTTCATAAGTGCCTCCACTCAAATGTGGGCACAGTTCCTCTTAAAATTAATCCTTCCACATCCTTAACATATTAGTAAAATTAGTAAAAGTTCGTATGAGCCGAATGGGTAAAAAGACGCGGTGCTAAAAATTAACAACTTGCAGACTAAAATAACCTAGGGAAACAACTGTTTACGATCAACACTCAAGCCTAATACGAACCTAAATATAAATGTTTTTTTAAGCGTGACTCACTATCAATTAGGCCTATCCGCATATACGTTTATTGTGCGTAAGTGTTAAGAATGAGGGAGGCATAATTTATAAGAGGAGGAGTAAAAAGCAATTTAAGAAAAAGCTACCTTCTGTACACCCAACTGGAATAATTCTAAAGGTGATCTTCCTGCTATAAACAATTCAGTATATTGCGAGAGTGACGTCTTATACCATTCGAACACCATTGAGGATTATTTGAAATAAGTTGTAAATTTAATGAAACAATACTCATCCCTTGGTTGGTCGATAAAAATAACTAATTAATTTTCCATTTAGATATTTAAAATTACTGTTATGCCACTGATGTGACACCTAGACCCTATATTTACACAGAGCGGTGGTTTTCGTTTTAATACTCTATCCAAGTGAATGCTTGCAGAGTTACACGTAATTTACATACCTTTTCCTTTCTCATATTAAATCATTGATAGCTGGTACTACTATTATTCACCCTCATCTTATAATATGATGAGCCCATTTCCAGTAATAGAAACTAAGAAGAAATGGCTTAACAGATTTTGACAAAATACCTCTTATTTTAAAGGTTAGGGGTCCAGGATTCCGGCAAAAATAGTAGCCTTAAACTAAAACCCGACTTTCCTAGCGAATTCTCCATATTTTCATTCTGTGTAGGCAGTGGCTCATCGTTGCAATCATTGTTTGTTTACATCACCATGGAAACCATGATTTGTGTATAATTAATTTGTATTGGTAAATAAAATATTTTTTCTTTGATTAAAAATAATAACAGCTCAATTCTTACTCGGGTGGTTTGGCCAAACAAATAAATGGAGACCGGGGACAAGGGTCGTTTTAAAGTTCTCATCGTGGCGTGAAGGGGGAAAATATAGATTTCGATTCAAACTAAACAAAGATAGCTATATATCTATGTGAAGTTGATAAGATAGCCTTTGACAAGTAAATTTTTAACTTGGGTGAAGGGCTATTATATAAATATTTTCCCAATAAAAAGTTTAGAACACGTTTTAGTGCAATAATCTGCAGCCATCGCTGCAACGATCCCCTAGTATTTATATATTCTTGGATTCGTCCGTTAAAATGGCTGATACTTTAGAACATGAGAACAGAAACAAGATTCGAGCAATTGTCGTTGTGTGAAATTGGGAAGGTTTCTAAATAAATAATCACCCGCCCCCTAGCCTCCATCAATGTGTCACGAGAAATATTAGTTTCATCCATTTTATCCTCCAACAAAATAAAAACTATATACAAACAAAGGATTAAACTTTAAAAGCTTTGAGCTCCATTGACAAATCGATATGGGCTTGGCGCCCCGCGAACATTCATTGTTAGGAAAACATTGGCTCAGATATGGATATTGGAGGAGGGCGGAGTTATTCTGAATAGCCTGAATATTACCAGTAGTTAGGAGGAACTCATTCTCTAGGAGAAAAAGAGAGTTATTCTGAATCTCCTGAATATTACCAGTAGTTAGGAGTCACTCCTTCCCTAGGATAAAGACGGAGTTATTCTGAATATCCTGATTACTACCAAATGTTTCAGTATCTTAAATCTTAGTACGTACAGTAGGAGGAATAGTTAGGAAAGACAACTATAAAAAATGAGTTTTTTTTACCAACGCGTCTTACCACCCGTTAGCACTTCCTCCGTACCACTAATGGGGTAAGGATAGTGAAAGGAAATGTAAACGCATTTTCATGTAGAAAGAATGGTAAAATATTTAGGGAAAAAAACCCACCTTCAATACCAAATTCACCCGACCGGGAATCGAATCCAAATTTTCTTTTCATCAGAAATCTAGCTTATCATGAGAATTATGCTTTAGAGCAGGCGTCAACAAACTTTTGGCCCCGATCGCCTAAATAAATTTATCAAAGTTTCCGCGATCACCAATCATTTTCACACTATACTTTTTCTCTTTTTTTTTTAAGTCAATATAACTTATATTTATTACTTAAATTCAACAGTTCTTCAAATACTTAAGTTCCACTTTTACAGGAAGAAATATAGAATAAGTAAAATGTAAGTACTTTCTCACACTAAATTATTTTATTTTCTGATAACATTACCTATTATGACCAATCAAGGCTATTTTGGTTCCACTCAAATGTTATTTGAAAACATTTGATATATTTGCGAGTTAGAAGACTCAAAGATCGACTTTTAATGTCAATGTAGTTTTTTTTTACGTGATCGACTGAAAATTATTGTGAGATCGACCAGTTGCCGACCCCTGCATTAGAGTCTTAGACCATGTGACCATCAAGGTGCGTTGAAAGAACTGGGATCAACCTTTACTAAATTTAACTACATTATTATTATCTTATACATATTGAAACTTATAATAAGAAGTGACAGCCTAAAATCATATTACTTGACGTATGAATATACGGAAATTTAATTAATTTCCTATCACTTGTGATATGAGGATAACATTTCGAGCGGCTCGGACGCTTTGAAAATAAAATGACTGAAGTAATGTAAAGGTCCCTCAGTTCTGCACAATATTTATATACCTGCCCGGCTGGCGCCAGTGCAGAGACATCCAGGACTTAATCTCGGGCT
>CABFWO010003021.1:69895-99522 GCA_902155825.1 Timema genevievae | reverse complement strand
TGGTCTTGAGCTAAAGCGCTCGCTTCAGAACCCGATATTCTTAGGTTCAAACCCACCCGGTGTTGACGGATTTTTCTTGAGCGACAACAATCCGTAGCACAACTTCCTTCGAAAGGGAAGTGAAGCCGTCGGTCCTATGTCAATTGGGGCATGTAAAGGAAACCTGAAAGGTATGTGAAAATACCTTAAGAAGTAAAATTGGTAGACCCTTTCACTCTCACTCATAGAAATTCTCGTGTGCATATATAATCATTCGGTTCAGAAAGTGCACTTTAAATACGTCAACTAATTAAAAGTTTCTAATTACATTTAAAAAAAGTAATTTTAATACAAACAAATTGATGAAGGTGATATAGGGGGTTGTTCCTTGAAATTTGAGAGCAAGGTCGTAGGTTTTAACCTGTTACAACTTTGTTAGAGAGGAGGGTGGGGAGGGGGCAGGGCGGGTTGCGTGTGAAGGATCTAGTATCGTCTGCCAGCAGTCACCGAGTGGCTTAACAAATCCTACAGTATCGCAACAATGTATGTTTGCAAACAATTAAGTGCGATTAAAAGATGTAATCAATTACCGCGATGCTCTCGATACGTTAATTGTTTGCTGACATTAAAATAACCAGAACATAAAATGAAAATCTAGTTATTTATCAAATACACAATATAAAAGTATATATATTTTTCTAACTAATTTATTCTTGGATCCAAGCGGTTGGATTCTCTGATTTGAAATACAATTTTTATATAGACTCTTCAAACGCACATTAAAAAACAAATACATTAATTTTATTTTATTATTTTGATACAACGGATAGGCCTACTACAAATTATTATATTGAGATTGAGTTGAGGTAATTATGGGAAATGTACTAATAGAGATTGGAAAGATGAATTCTTGGATAAAACATTCACACCGCCCTAAATCAGGATTCAAATTCCAACTTTGAAATCTACTCTTTTTCTCAAATTAGAATTACAATTATTATAAAATATATTTTAGAATTACAATTATTATAAAATATATTTTAAAATAATTAAGTTGGCTTTGTAATAATGTTTTCTAAGAATTACTGCTTCACGGCCAATTAACTGGAAAATAGAGGACTGTACTGTTATTAGGAACTATATGTGTGTAAAATACACTCTTCATTTGACAATAGTTAAATTTGATATGTTAAATAGCCTTTTAAATTTTAAAATGGCAATTATTAATTTAGTTGTATTTTTAAAATAAGTTAAAACGTTTCCACTGGTTTCAATTCCACTGAATTTTAAAGTAAAATATTGAAAAACCACACCCCAACACGTCTGGTTTGAGATGCAGACCTATAAACAAGGTTAAAGACTCAAGGACAACAGAAAGTACCTGATTTATTTATTTGAGGCATTTAACGTGAACTTTCTGAACCGATTGATTATGTCGGCACACGAGAATTTCTCCGAGCGAGAGCGAAAGGGCCTACCAATTTTGTAAGGAAAAGTATTTTAATGTAGGCCTACCTTCCAGGGTTATTTTACATTCCACAACCGACATGGGACCGACGGCTTTACTTCCCCTCTGAAGGAAGTTGAAAAGTACCTGATAATGTTGATACATAGGTATGCCAGTGATTGGGGCTGATCTACTCTTCAAATACTCGTATATATAAATAGTAAAATTATTAAAGTTACCATCTTACTTTATATGTGGAGGTAATACATTAATTATTTTATTTGAGTTGTTAATATCAGGGTCAAATAGCCGAAGCTGTTATTAATTTTAGAGAGGAATTAACCATTTAGGTATCATATTCTGAAAATTGAAAAATGACACCTGGACACGGGAATCGAACCCGGGACCTTTGGCTTAGTACGCCAATGCTCTACCACTGAGCTATCCAGGAGTCGTCCCGTGCCCAGGGTCATTCTTGTGAAGGTCCCGGGCTCGATTCACGTGTCCGGGTGTTATTTTTCAATTTTCAAAATATAATATCAGGGTATTTATTAACAAACTACTTATAAATATAGATATGGTATGGATTTCAGATAAATGAATATTAAGGAGATCTATTCTTAAAGCCTTTGATTATAATATTGAGGTTATCTGGTCTACATCAGACCCGGTGTTAGTGACACAGCCAACCACCAAGCGCTGTAGTACATAAGTGAATGGAAGAATTGAACTGAAATCGCTGTTTTTGTTTTATTGTAATTCATTTGATAATGTTTGTGGTGTTAAAGTTCTTAGGATAGATTACTTTAAAACTTGGGATGTATCGATTAGAATCATTGCATTAAAATAGGTGGAAAATCTACTAAATAAATCAAAGGAATCTGCTTTGGTGGCTACATGGTCTAAGGCACCAGTCTCGTGTCGGACTAGACTACCGATGGCAGGTAGATAGGGGTCCAAATCCCGGTTGGGTGTACTGACGGTGGTTTTCCCAAAATGGATTTACCTCTTACTCCACGCAAATGTAGGTCCACTTCTTCTAAATTCAACCTTACTCAGTCCTAACTCATTAGCGTAATTAGTATATGTGCTTATAACCTGAACAGGCAGTAAAATGTGAAGCTAAATAAAAAATAAAATAAAAAATTCTACAAAATTTTCCATTTCACATCTCTACTTAAAAATCAAATTAATCTTAAGACAGCAAATACTTAAACTAAATATTTAAACCTGGTGGCAGTTATTTCAAACTCTATATAATAAAACAGGTAAAGAAACACAAACAAACTAGGATCCCCACTTGGAATTCGCCAAAGATCCCTTATATTCTTAGGCCTTTATTACCATTCAACTAACCGGCCCCACGGTGTAGGGGTTAGTACACCTGTCTACGAGTATAGAGGTCCCGGGCTCGATTCACGGCTGGTACCTTGGGTATTATTCCCGTAAGGTGAATACTACCCCAACGATCACCAAGGTTTGGTTAGTTCGGCTTAAGTTAAGTTTTAGAGTTTCCACTGGTTTCACACCCTCATACTCACTATCACCATCATCTCATCTCATCGGGACATGGAAAGAGCCTTCAAGGAAAGGATGTACGATTAGTACATTAGGGCGTCCCCTGGCCAAAGGTACTTTAGTACTGGCTAACTGGGGTACGAGTGATGTAGCCTAGACGAGCATTATTATTATTATTATTATTATTATTATTATTATTATTACTATTATTACCATTCAACTCCTAACTGAAGGGATATAATGATTAGGTATTCAAAATCTGATATTTGAATCCAAATTTTTGTTCGTCAGTTTTGAATGTGTACATTTCTAGAAATGTATGAACCACATTCGTCATGATATTAAGGGTGACGAAAGTAAGGCTTTCCAGAAAAATAAAAAGGTCACGTAAAGCAACAAACCCCTTTACAAATCTAGAAATGTACTTTTCAATTTATTTGGACCCAATTTGTTTCTATTAAAAGAACCACCAGAGGGATTTCCCCCCCCCCAATAGCGTGGCTTTGAGTGTTGCCAGTGTCAGCAGAAATTGTTAAAACTGTACATTTGAATTGTTCCAATCACTCTTATTGGCGAAGTAAGGAATGAGAATACATTCTCATGTGAGGTACATAGAGCAGAGCTTACGTATGACTGCTCAAATAGCGAGCGAGTGGGTGATAATGTGTGAAAGGAACAGTTTAATACCCGCCTCGGTGGCGTAGTTGGCTAACGTGCCAGTCATGTTGAGCCAGACCACTGAGGACGGGGAGATCGAGGTTCGAATCTCGGTCGGGTGAACTGGGGGTGGTTTTTCCTAAATGGTTTTCCACTCTCCCTCCACGCAAATGCGGGTTCACTTCCTCTAAATTCAACCTTCCCAATTCCTAATGCATTAGTGTAATTAGTACTTAAGCGTATAACCCGAACGGGTAGTAAGACGCGGTGCTAAAAAAAAAACCAACAGTTTAATAAGCTCTGTAAGCCGTGACAACACTCCACGGCACACCACTGAGGTTTTACAAAGCAAACATTTACTCAAACAAACAAATCTCGTAAAAATAATTGTTATAGAAAACATTAAAATAAATGATACAGTGCACCACACAGACTTTCTCTCTCCTTTACCGAAAAAGGGAGACATTTATTTAAAACTTGTGTGATGTGAAACGAAATAATATACATTGTTGCAGAAACATAATGGAAAAAAGAGCAACACATTCCATCTAAAAGCATAAATGGATTAATATACACGTTTACAGAAACACACTGAGAAAAAAGAAATATCACTGTTCCCCAAATAACTTAATAACCAACTCCCCATTTCCTAGACCTCCATTTAAAGAATACATTTTTTGCTTATAGCTTGTAAATCTTTGGTTTTATAAAAATATAATGTAAATAACATTATTTTATTTGTAATAGTCCTACAACTCTGCAATGATAAGTTATTTCGTATTTCAATTAGTTGCGGAGATATGTTCAAAATTGGAGATATTTGTTAAAATGAGATGCACCATTTTGTTTATGATGTTAACAAGTAGATCCAAGCAAACTCCAGCACAGTTAATAATTGTAGATTATCAGTGGAGCTTGAAAGATGGAAACAATCTCTTAGTTACGGATGTAGCCGTATAGTGGGCCTATCATAGTCACAAACTTCACCTGGACACGGGGATCGAGCCCGTGACCTTTGGCTTAGCATGTAAATACCCTACCACTGAGCCATCCAGGATCCTTCCCGTGCTAGGGTCATTCTTCACTCATAGAGTCACTCAAAGTCTGTGATGGCCGTGTGGGAACAATCAGCTATAAATGAGCCATAATTGATACCACATCCACTGGTGGTTCGATTCCCGTATAGAGGGGTCACTTTTCAAATTTACGAACATGTCAAAAAGTGCATGGATACAAATTTTAATCAAAAACGTTAGAGACAGTTACTATACAATTAATGTTTTCTCTTTTCGCCCTCAAGTAAACTACCCTTAATTTTAGGGCTAGAAAAGGAATTCCAAAGATTCTTATAGGAAATATTATGAAAACTCTAGATACCAAGTTTTAACCCGATCGGTAAAATGGTTTTGGCTCTAGGCCAATATATTGGTATACAGGTGGCATCGAAAAACCCACTTTTTCGGCTTCATGTGGTCATGGTCATATGGCCATCAATATAACTAGAATTTTTTTACGATCACAATAGTTCATCGTTCCTAGGGATCACGAGAAAAAAATGTTCATATTCAGCCCAACCAACGTTAGGAATTTATACTAGGATTTACAAAAATAAAACAACAAAATAAATCCATCCGATGTTTTATCATAAAAACTTTACGAGCGGGCTGTCTAAATCGTTTACTTCTCTGCTTACAATGAAAGGCTATTACCTCGTTTACAGAACGACACTAAATTAGGATCCACCCAAAGCTAGAATCAAAGGGGTGGTATCACAAAGTGACACTTCAAAGTGTCGGCCCATTGTTCTTATGTTAGTGTGACAGAACCCATTGTTTCGTGAAGTAACCTTAATTAGTATGCCTTAACGATGAAGAATACTTAATGCATGTTGCATCCAAGCGAATAGTGCCACCTTCAATTTACACGGTTTCAATGATAAGTAAAGGCGTTAAGTTGAAACCAACATTTTGCAACCGCTTTGGAATTTAGATCAGTTCGACAAACTTAGACAGCAATTAGAGAAACTGCTTTAAGACACAGTAGCTAGTGGAACTGTTTCACGACAGTAACTAACTGAAATGATTCAAGACAGTAAATAGCAGAACTGTTTCGATATGGGAACTAGCTGAACTACTTAGATACAATAACTAGTGGAATTGCTTCAAGACAGTAACTAGAGGAGCTGCTTCTAGACAGTAACTAACTGAAATGATTCAAGACAGTAAATAGCAGAACTGTTTCGATATGGGAACTAGCTGAACTACTTAGATACAATAAATAGTGGAATTGCTTCAAGACAGTAACTAGAGGAAGTGCTTCTAGACAGTAACTAATATAAGTGATTCAAGACATTAGCTAGTGGAAGTGCTTCAAGACAGTAACTAGTGGAAGTGCTTCAAAACAGTAACTAGTGGAAGTGCTTCAAGACAGTAACTAGAGGAACTGCTTCAAGACAGTAACTAGTGATTCAAGACATTAGCTAATGGGAGTGCTTCAAAACCGTAACAAGTGGAAGTGCTTCAAGACAGAAACTAGTGGAAGTGCTTCAAAACAGTAACGAGTGGAAATGCTTCAATACAGTAACTAGTGGGAGTGCTTCAAAACAGTAACGAGTGGAAGTGCTTCAATACAGTAGCTAGTGGGAGTGCTTCAAAACAGTAACGAGTGGAAGTGCTTCAATACAGTAGCTAGTGGGAGTGCTTCAAAACAGTAACGAGTGGAAGTGCTTCAATACAGTAACTAGTGGGAGTGCTTCGAAACAGTAACTAGTGGAAGTGCTTCAAGACAGAAACTAGTGGTAGTGCTTCAAAACAGTTTAACTGCTTCAAGATAGTAACTAATCTAAGTGATTCAAGATATTAGTTAATGGGAGTGCTTCAAGACAGTAACTAGTGGATGTTCTTCAAGACAGTAACTAGTGGAAGTGCTTCAAGACAGTAACTAGTGGAAGTTCTTCAAGGCAGTAAGAGGAATAATTGGCTCAAGATAGTTACCTGCTCCGGTAGGTGGTGGGGGAGTGGAAGATGTATTCGCGGTGGTACCGGCCGATGATTCCACACAACGAGGCATAGGACAATCAGAGGGCAGTGGGAGGGTTGCTTGTAACATTGTGGAGTTCAGTCAGTCAACGTTAGAGGAGTTAATTAAATAATTCACGCTCCTACACAAATACAACTTGCAGTTCTTAACCTGGGTTTAACAAGCAGGAATGGGGAGTTAAATTAATCCTTTTCTATTTATCATTGCGTCTTACTACCGGTTCAGATTGTACGCATCTATGATAATTATTCTAATTAGGTAGGAATGAGGAAGGAAGCATTTTAGAGGTAATCTACCAGCACTTGCGCTGAGGGAGAGTGAAAAACCATTTAGTAAAAACCACCATCACTAGACACGATTGGGATTCGAACCCTGATCTCCCCATCTTAAGCAAGCATAACACGAGAGTGACGCCTTAGACCGTTCGGCCACTAAAGTGGGGTTTAAATTAGTAAATCTGTACATGTGTAGTTCTCGCTTGCAGCCTGTACTCACACTAGCTTATACTATTCACCCTCTCCCCATATAACCGTATATGTGGTCACGTGGTGTAAGACGTCAATCTAGGGGTCAATCTAGTGATAAACTGGATTGCTGGGTGACGGGAATGTCAGAGCTCTAATTTAGGTTATGTTCACTGACGGTGGTTTTAAATAGGTGATTTATCGCTGTGGATTTATCCCCCATTCCTCCACGCTAATGCGTGTACATTCACTATAAGCTCTACATCTTCAACACTACCCGATTAGTGTGAATATTTGGAAAGAACAGATGAATAGTAGGACCTGGAGGACCGAAAGGTGGCCTCCTGATTCCAAACAGTTCATATTGCAAATATGAAATTTTTGATACATGGGGAGGAGTCCATATTTTGGACACGCCATATTTCTATGCCATCCCGCCTTTAATTTGATAATAAAGGTGGCCCATGGTGGCCTAGCAGTCATACGTTCTTTCAGCCTTATCAGTCTTAATTTAACTACATTACATATACGAACATTTCTAGGTTAGGTTAGGCTAGAATAAGTTAGGTTATGTTATGTTAGGCAAGGGTAAGTTTGGTCTGGAGGACAGCCTCGGTGGCCGGTAGGTGCTGCCAGTAGCCCCTCCCATTCATGGCAACACCCCCACGTAGGAGTTGCTCTTTTACTTGTTCTCAATTTAGACATTGGATATTTAGGTTGTAACATTGTGTTACAATATACTGCCCACCCACATGTTAACCTTCACGCATAGACTCTCTATTGAATTCATACTACCCACTTCACGACTAATAATCCTTCTGCAATGATACTCTTCCCTAGTGTAGTTCACGGTAATCATGATCTATAGCAAGAACAATATTAAATCATATAAGGATAAACTCCCTCCAATCTAAAGCTGTTCATGCACTTAACTTTGGTATCTTCTGGCTAGAACAACCTCCACGTCGGGCCTACACCCGTCGCGTCCTAGTTTGACGAGCGGGCCGAGCGAGCTATGGTGAGCCCGCAGCAGATGTTGTGACCGTCCTGGTCGAAGTTGTACAGAGATGGGCCGGCCAAGATTTCCCTCGAGCAGTGGACGGCGACTATCCGGGCCTCTGGCGGACGATATCTGCTCTACCACCAAAACAGTGTGTGACTGAAGACGTGTCAATGGAAGAGGTCTAATGGGCCGACGTAAACAACAGGCGTACGTGATCTCCTATTAGCTACAAGATGGCTTAAGTGACGTCACCGACCAAGTGTTCAAATTTCCCACCAGCCTTCCCTAGCAACGAGTCCCCTATATATATCAACTTCTCGATATACAAAGTCGACTATTTGATTTCGACGCTCTAAGGAAGGTGCTCTCTGGCACTCTGACAAAATCTGGACAGTCAATTTTACATAATTGTCTACGGACATTATCAATGGCGTGTTTATATTTGGACTTTAAATTACAATAAATATTCTATATTTGCCAGCATAGCCATTGCTATCTTTTCTAACTTAAGGGTTCCTTGATTTGAAGTAACTATAGATATGAATCACTTAGTAATTTCTGTCGCCACTTCGGCGCTAGCGTCTGTCATGTCGCTTAGAATTAGAGATAGCCACAATTACTAATATATTTGTTTTTAGGCATATTAGAATTTATTTGTCTTGATATTGGGGTTATCTGTGTTTGTTGTATCACCCATATTTTGTTTTTATTACTTAATGGATGATAAGGTGTTATATTATTACTAATACAGCATAGCTGTAGCTGTTTTATAAATTTAAAGTAATGTAATTTAAAACACTATAGTAATTTCCCAAATCATTTGCTTAAAATGACAGGATTCATAACTATACATTGCTTCGAGTTTTATACCACCTTTTATTAGCAAGTAGGGATATTGTTTAGGTCTCCCCACTTTTGGTCGACATCTAATAGTCCCGCGCGAGTTTGACTTTGATTATGCAAGCCAAACTCTCGTGTAGTTTGAAGTATCAGCACAATATTAACGTTTAAATTTTACCCTTTTATGTCTGCCTTTATGGGGTGAATCAGACAATGTTTATAACTATTTAAAGTATCCCATTAGGATCTTATTTTTATCACTGCATAAATATCTAGTTGGATATGTATATTTATTAATTGTTTGTTCTATCTTCAATATTGGGGGTGACCTGTCTCCTCATAGTTCACCCAGTTAACTATGGGATTAGTTTTATGTTGGGCAACAAACTAGTAAACGTTTTGCTCATACTTTATATTTGTTATCATGTGGTTAATCGCCAACACTTGCCATTTAGAGCTTAGAGACCATGTAAATTATTGTTATTGTTATTGCTGATAAATAAACTATATATATTGTTATTTAAATCTGGGCTATGCTTAACCAATATGCATGTCCCTTAATTTCTAGACACCAACCTTTTAATTCATCCTAGATCTGGGGAGTGAGGTAGTTGTGTGCCTGGTTACAAGGTGGTCATAACATTTTTGGGTTTGTTTGCAATTTGGACGAATTTTAACCTGTTCGCACTCTGGACTGTTTGCCATCAGGATACGACCGACAGAAAATAATTCTTCTACACCCAATACATTCTCTGAGGGAACTGCAGGTTTAATGGAGAAAAGATTTATCTTACCTCTCTTTAGGCTAGCTGTTGCCAAATCTCCTCACTCTCAGTTATGCTGGAAGGTGGTGTGCTGAGGTAATAAGAAGCCACTGGCAACATCGATGCACCAGTGTTGCAAATTTGTTCTTATATTCAAAGGAATATTGATTACACGAAAACAAGAGAATGACAACGTTGCATCTCATTAGTAGCCATGCAGTTCCGTCAGAAATGATATCCAGTGCGATAGCATTGTTTTTAGGTAGGCCTTCATGTATTTTTTCAAAAGTTATAGCTCTGTATTCGTTTACTCACCCAAAATCATGTGGAAACTATTTGTCATGACATGACGGGATTAAATTAATCTATTTTGTGAGTTTGACATTATATCGAAACCTATTAGCTAATTATTTTTATGTAGGCTATTTGTGTATGACCATCTATTTACCCAAATACGGTATGTACAGTATCTTTTGTTTACCCTTAAGGTAGCAAGCTTACCTAGCATGGTCTCACTAAGGCGTAACCTATTGGAGAGGACCATAGTGTAATCCGTCAAGGTAAGACTGCTACCGTTCAAGGTAAACTGAGTGTACTATTGTCGTTGAGCCTGATTGTTTAGTGCTATCTATAGATTTATTAGATTAAGTTAGTTTGTAGGGCATAAGTTGTTTTAACTTTGTGCTCGTAATGTTTATCTAAAATGTTTAAAATAAAAGTTATAAATATAATTAAATTGACTGTCACCAAACTATTCTACGAAAGAGGTACTTCTCGCGTGAGTTCTGGCTGTACACAAGCCAACATGTGATATGACACCAAACTATTCTACGAAAGAAGTACTTCTCGCGTGACTTCTGGCTGTACATAAGCCAACACGTGATATGTCACCAAACTATTCTACGAAAGAGGTACTTCTCGCGTGAGTTCTGGCTGTACATAAGCCAACACGTGATATGACACCAAACTACGCAACTTAAGAGGTACTTCTCACGTGAATCCCTGAAGTACATAAGCCAACACGTGATATACCACCAAACTACGCAACTCAAGAGGTACTTCTCGCGTGAATCCCGGAAGTACATAAGCCAACACGTGATATACCACCAAACTACGCAACTCAAGAGGTACTTCTCGCGTGAATTCCGGAAGTACATAAGCCAACACGTGATATGCCACCAAACTATTCTACGAAAGAGTTACTTCTCGCGTGAGTTCTGGCTGTACACTGGTCAACACGTGATATGACACCAAACTACGCAACTCAAGAGGTACTTCTCACGTGAATCCCGGAAGTACATAAGCCAACACGTGATATGCCACCAAACTACGCAACTCAAGAGGTATTTCTCACGTGAATCCCGGAAGTGCATAAACCAACACGTGATATACCACCAAACTACGCAACTCAAGAGGTACTTCTCACGTGAATCCCGGAAGTACATAAGCCAGCACGTGATATGTCACCAAACTACGCAACTCAAGAGGTACTTCTCACGTGAATCCCGGAAGTACATAAGCCAGCACGTGGGAGGTCACCTAGACACCTAGGCACGTGCATCCTAATTCACAGAGGACACTTCTCAAAGGGAGGAGAGTGTCGCCTTGGTACCGCCTTCTCAGGTACAATGTTCGTACCTCATCGAATACACGTTGCAAATAAATAACAATAATAGTAAAAAAAAAATCCAAAACTCTCAGCTGAATATATCAAAGAGATTTCATAATGTAACATCTTGTCGCACAACTTGTATCGAGGGAGTAAAGAGGGAGGGGATGGGAGGAATCTTAATAACAATAACGCATCGTAAAGGGTGTTGCCAAACAAGTTTTTTTTAAAGGTCGCTTGACTAGCCTTTGTGTGGCTATACTTGGAATGGGTTTGTAATCTAAAATTTTTTTTTCTGACGTTCTGAGTGACACCGATGCAGGAAAACCTCTTGTTCTTTGATGCCTAAGAGGTGATGGTGCATGCATAAAATTTATAATTCGCTAAACTCAGTGAAATCTTTTAAAAATATTGCATAGAAAAAATATGGTGGAAGAAGTATACATCTACTAGGATATACTTATTAAATATTTCACAAATGAATGTAATGAAAAGTTTAAATATCCTTCGTGTCATAGGTAGCCAGTCTTCAGTTGTTCCCTAATTTACATTTTTTATTAAAGGAGGCCTTCATTGGTTATTTATTCACAATTCGTGAATAAGTCAATTGAACTATTTTTTAATTGATAAGAACAAAACCAAGTGTTGTTTGAAAAAATTATATTTTATAGTTTTGCCAAACTATTGATTTAAGATGGGGTGCTAGTGAGCGCGAATTCAGTGCGCTAATTTTGCAGTTTTTATAGCATAAACATTTTTTGGCCAAAATAAATCAAATTTTTCTTCTATAGAAACTTATAGTTTAGCTTTCTGCACATGCTAATCTCAATAATTTTTGAATATCTGGCATGAACATGGTGGTATTTGGTGACAAACTTTTTAAATTAAGAGAAAAAGTTGTCATTAAATTCCAGGACACATCTGACAGATATTCAAGGACTGTTGAGATTAGCATGTGCAGAAAACTAAACTATATGTTTCTATAGAAGATATATTTGATTTATTTTGGCCAAAAATGTTTATGCTATAAAAACTTCAAAAATACTGCTCTAAACTCACGCTCACTAGCACCCCATCTTAAGTTCATTTGATGAGAACGTGTCCTAGCGAGAAAATTGACTGTTTTTCCCTAATTTTAACTAGGAGAATACATTTAAAACAAAAAATCGGGATTAAAATTTTTTTTTCAGCGGTTGCCTAGAGGTAGTCTCTGTACAAATTTCACGAGTACATCTAAAACTGCCCTATAACTTAGGTCTTAGATAATGGTTGAATGAGTCCAATGCAATATTCAGACGGAGGCAGTAAATATAGTAACATTATCATTAACCGTTTCAAATGTAGTTATTTAAGATTTAATCTGCTTTTATGTATTCATAGGTTCTCTGTAGTTGACGCTTTTTGACAGATCTGAAATAGAGCTTAGTTAGTGTTGGTTAGTCTTCTTTCATTCTATTTTTGCCCTAATATTTTTTCCTGTCGCCACCCACCTAAACATTTTCATTTCACTTTTCATAGGATAGCTGACTCAGTAACCTTAGTTAAATTGCAAATTCTGCTAGAAGTTGGAGAACAAAAGGGTGCTCTTGGGGTACTAAGAGAAAGCAAATACAAAATTTTACCTTCTGCTCACGTTTTCACGACAATTTCATTTGCATAAATAATTTAAAATGATCAAACATTTTATTTTATCCTTCATACAATTTATATGCAAATCAATCTTTGAAACATATCCTGTATTTTCTAAACTTTTATTAATTCAAATAGCTTTTTTTTTATGACCAGTTTGAACTTCAAACTTTAAAAAGACCCGCCAAGCCATCATGTAAAGAGAAAAAACAACAACAATAAAATTGTACATACCCTGTATTTTAAAGTTTCACACATACTAATTATTCTTGTCATAAATTACAACTCCGCCTGCGCGTCTCAAGTTGTGAAGTTGTAGTGTTCATAATGTTTAGTTATAGGTCCCGCCCAGTTGATTCATCATATGTGAGCTGAAAAAAACACGGGTTGTCGGTGATTTATTAGGTTATGAAGTCCATTACAATAACGCTTACACTATGGAGATGTCAGCATTAATTACTTGGAACGAATTGAGGGAGAAATGGGAGGAGTGATGGATATAATTCCAATCCATTCATTGGTAAGAAATTCAACTAATAATTCCGCAGACTCACGGAGGGTGTTTGGTTCGAATTCCAGCCTGTACAAATGTTGGTACACACGTGATATGAAAGCTGGTGATGCATGGGTGATTATTAGCTTACTACAAATGCAGCCACAAAAACTGATGAGCCATACCTGCGTTAAAGCACTCAAAAAATACTAATCATAATGACGATGATGATGATAGTAATACTAATAATAATAATAATAATAATAATTATTATTATTATACTAACATAACTACATAGAGAATTGTAAAATCATAGTGAAATAAAAAAGAGAATGTTTAGGATGAGAGTATTAATTTATTAAGCACATGAATAAGTTAAAGTTTTAATAATAAAAATAAATCGCGTCTTATGTATGCTACAGTTTGATACACTTCACATTGTTATTCTCATTCAAATATATCAAACTTTTTGAAAACCTAGTATTATTTTACATAGCTTTGAAAAATATTCTACCATTACAAAATCGATGATAAATCTATTATTTATAAGTCAATCTAGTAATTTTGAAAATATTACTATCAGCATAGTTAAATGATTTAGTGAAAAAAACAAGGTGCTCAGGAAAGATAGCGGAAAAAAGCGATTAAGCTCGCCGAACAATCAAACCAGACATGTAAACAAAGCAATTATTTGAGCAAGTTGCCAACGAGCTTGTAAAAAAAAAAAATCTAGACTCAAGTTTGTAAGAATGCCAAATAAGTCAATAAGTTGACCTAAACCCGGGCAAATAATTTTCTCTCCTACATAAGCAAACCCAACAATTCAGCCACAATATAATGTAATGTAATGATGATTTAAATGAAGCAGAAAAAAGAAAGCCAACCTTGTATACAAGCCAAATAAATGATCTACTGAGTAAACAAGTAATCTTATCAGCATCCTCTTCAGTGGTAGAAAGGTTTAAGGAAGGGATGCCAAACTCGCGGCCATGATTTTCAGTGGTCCACGAACCTTATGATGAACCATAATGCAATGCGTCCCTATTCTTTTTATAAATGTCGAGGAAATACAACGTTTGGGAATGTGATATTTGGTAATTTGGCATAATTTGGGAAATTATGGGATATGTTAGTGCATGAATCTGTGGTCTTTCTCCAACGTGGATTAATTCCCAACATTAGTTGAATTTGAGCATCAAATAAGTGCAATGTTTGACACCACGCAAATGTGTGAACTGTTGCCTTCTCACATGAAATAGAACCGAACACCCGATAGATCAAGGCCTACGGACACAAATTTGTCTACCATTATAAAAGCGACTTTGGCGTAAGTTTTAAAGCCCGACATTAACACCATTACTGCAAATAAAATATTCCAAAATGTAGGTAAAACATATAGGGTTCATCTTATTGTTTTGTATCATAGGGGCCTACTCTTTTATTTACGTTATAATATGACACAAAGTTGGAAAAATTTTACCTAAGATAATGACAGTACAGATTTTTTTTTTAAAATGTGGCCCTCTCAGTATTTTTAGTTTTCAATGTGGTCCTTATAATTAAATGTGTTTGACACGCGTGGTCTAAGTTGTCACTCTCGCAATATACTGGAATATCAATGTCAGAAAGATCAGGCTTTGAATCTCGGTCAGGTGTAATGCCGGTAGATTTCCCTAAATTAATCTCCCCTCATCCTCCACGCCAATACGGGTACACTTTTTCTAATTTAAACCTTACTCATCCCTAACACATAGTTATATGTAAGCACGCTAAATAAACAAAATAACAACATACTAAATCAAAGTTATATTATTTTAAAATATTCTAATAAATTCATACCCTATTAAAAAGCCCACACACTTTTCTTTCACATAATATCGGACACATTTACTACATTTTGACTAAAGCAAGTTTTGTAGTTAATATTTGAAGGAATCAGTCCAGAGAACGGAACAGGCTAAATATGATCATCTTAGAAAGAGAGCTATTAACAATTTCATACAGATCAGGGTGGTCCAACATTTTTCATCCCAAGGGCTAAATCTGGCTATCAGTTTGCACCGTAGGCCTTATATATAAGGTAGTTTCATCAACAAGCCTACAAACAACACTTAATAAACAATTATTTCCAATACTTTTGTATACATTTAATTGAAAAAAAAAGTTTACTAATCTCCCAAATCTGTATTTTGAAATATGCACGCACATCCACTTTCACAAAGCAATTATTATTATAAATATATATTTATACTTAATTTAACTAATCAAATAAATTCATAATAAAATGCAATCATCACCTTTTTAATATAATTTTGCTTGTTTCACATTTCCCAACGAGGGTTTCCTTTTTAATTCTACTCCAGGATACTGTGGGGGCCACATTTTACGTGAGCGTGGACCACACTTGGCCCGCGGGTCACCAGTTGGACCAAAGTGGCATAGATAATCCAATTTCTTCTTAGTTCAATGTGTAATTTAATATTATTTGATTGGTCTTTGTGCATGATGCCGTATCTTACAGACCAGATCTGGGTAGGAGTTAAAAGTGTGCATTTATAATTTTAGTGACCGAGTAAATATTTTTTTGTGACAGAACAATTTTCAGCCCAGAAGCTCTTGACAGGTCTAACTAGAGGAAGGGGCTATAGGTGATTATTTTCTTCACCTCTCAACTTATTAGATATAAGGTAGAGCGAACATTAATGGCAACATTCTTGATTATTTGAGGCAATGATGACGTTAATGAATTCAAAACATGCCAAGCGCTCGGACATAAGTCAGGGAATTATAAACGTACTCTGCGCACCGTGTCACGAACACGTTTTATAGTAGAGCACACACGTGTTTTGTGTATGTGGAGGGGAAGGGGGTTAGCTCCTAGATTCTTCCTCACACCCTAATGCAACCGAGTCCTTCCAGCTAAATTCTGATCTGTCTTTTCGGTAGCAAAGCCGACTGGTCCATCACAGGCTCCTGCGTGGGAAAAGAGAAGACCGCCAAAAAAAGAGTTCAGGAGATCGCCTTAACTCCATGATGTGTGGGTTTGTCGGTTTCACGATCGTGGCACAAGTCTATCGTCATTGAGTGTGTCTGGTTCGAGTCCTGTTTGGAGACAAATAATCTATCGTCATTGAGTGTGTCTGGTTCGAGTCCTGTTTGGAGACAAAGAATGTAAGGAAAGGAGAGTGGTTCGAGCTCTTACCTTTTTAGTTTTGAAATGATTTAGAGTTTTTGGACGTTTTAGTGCCAATACTGAACATAATTGACTTAAGATATCTAACCTAAGATGATAGGATGAAGAGGGTGGGTCATTTAAGGACTATCAGTGATTAAATATCTCATTATGATAATAATATGAGATGGTAAGTTATTAAAAATATAGTTTATGTTATCAGAACCAAAAAAAATCAAGAACCATCTAAAGGTTCAAATGAACTTTAAAACCTTTGAATATTTTCATACATGAATGTGTTCATAATTACTACTTAGTTAGTAATCTCGTGTTTTTGTTTAGGTAAGTAGGTGCTAGGAGCAGGCTTGATATAGAGAGAGACCCCACCAGGGCACTTTAACGTTGTTTCTGTCACCTTTATAATATGTAGTAATATTTTATGCACAATTGGCCTTTTGGAAAATGTCACAACCTGACTAAGCTATGATTGAGTTTTAAATTCCACATCTCACTCTATTTACCATTCCACCTCGTATTTTTTAAACTAAATACAAGCTTACATCTTGGGGGAAAAAGCCTTGATAAAATAAATATACTTAAAACCGAGGGATTCTTAAAATTGCCGGTGTTTAGTACACTTCGCACTAGGGTGTACTCGATCAGGCCTTGCACTGAACCATTAGTTCACAACACGATGCTCAAATTTGTGTTCAACTAGATAACATTTGATGCCTTCAAAAACCATGTGTGCTAGCTCTGCTGAGACTCAAACTCTAGAATATAGATGGACATGAGACCCTCTTTGTTACATATGCCCTTCTCCGTTACCCTCCACAAATGTGCTGGAGTCACGCTCAAGTCATGGCAGTCGTCTACTGGACCAATGATGGTCGGTTTCATCTTCTGACACAGAGGCGTGACGGACAACGAGTGAGATAGGGGGGAAAAAACATGTATATTCATTTTAACATTAATATGTTCACTATTTTTTTGGTATAATAGCTGCAAGCATTCGGCGTTGGCTGGGTGAAGTAGCAGCTTCTAATTTGATTCTACACAGCTCACTTAAAACATTTAATTTATATTGGCATTTTTTCAGCGTTACATTAGTATAAAACACACCATATTAATGAAAAAAAATCTAAATTCTCAGTACAATAATTTCTCTATAGATTTGATGTTGGCACTTCTGAAATTTATCTTTGGATTTGAAACTAACACATCTCCCTGAAATTTTTAATTTTATTTAAAACTGTACATTTTCCTGACATTTATTCTTGGAATTGAAACTAACAATTCTTTCTGAAAATTTTCTTTGGATTTGAAATTGTCACTTCTCCTGAAATTTATATTTGGATTTGTAACTAACACTTCTCCTTGAAAATTTTCTTTGAATTTGAAACTTTCACTTCTCCTGAAATCTATATTTGGATTTAAAACCAATACTTATCACTGAAATTTTTCTTTAAATTTGAAATCAATACTATTTCTTGAAATTTACCTTTCGATTTGCGGGTTGACACTTCTGTAACTTATCTTTGAAATTGAAGTTATCTTTGAATTCAAGGTTTACGTTTTCTATTAAAATGTATTTTTTTTTCATTTGAAATTGACCCTTCTCCAGAGATTTTTCTTTGAATTTGAAATAATTACTTCTCTCTTAAATTTTTCTTTGAATTATAAGTTATAGTTCCTCCTGAGATTTCTCGCCTCAAGCCCCAGCCTATCAAGTCAGTCAGACGGTCTGACCACTCGGCCAGCCTAGCCCTGATTCATCCTCCTGTTTTTGTGCATCTGGTATAATTAAATCCTATAAAAGAAAGTCTCTCACATTGTGGCAATCCAAGGTTTGTGAGAGTCAAGAGGGTGGGGGTGAGGGGGCTGGGATCAGGTCTCTTCCATTGTATTCAAACGTAACATTTTGCGTTCGTCCTAGTGAGGGATATAAAGAGAGGAGGGGGGGGGGGAATCAAGATGTACGACTCTTCCTACATTCCCATATATAGAGCACACCTAGGCGTAATTCCCTACAATCAAAGTTAATTACTGGCCAAGACTGGACAGGAGGATCTTTAAAGTCCAGCCGCATGGTTTTCTTGTACGTCAAAAAAGACAAAAGACCTACCTAGGTAGATGTTTCTGGGGTTTAAAGATCGCCTGAAAGTATTATTAATAATAGGTTTTTCTATTCCTCTTCAAGACAATACCTAGGATCTTAGCTTAATGGAATATTATACAAATTCACAGCACCTACAATCCCAGTTATGTTAAAATTTATTCAAGAGAAGTTCAATGTAATAAAAACACCTTGCAATCTCCTGTTGTGGGACTTTACTATGAGCCACCAGAGGTAAGGACCTCCCTTTGCTTACCCCCAAAAAATTATAGATACCGCTCGTAAGGACTGCATGCAGCGTAAAACGATAATACTTCTTCTCATTTTCCTGAGCTATAAGCTTTAAGTTGTTAATGATGGATTAAATAGTCAAGCTATTATAGTTGCTGTATACGGCTGTAGCCGTAACTAAATATCATAATCTTTAAATTGAAAAATGAAACCTGGACACGGGAATCGGACCCGGTACCTTTGGCTTAGTACGCCAATGCTTTCACCATTACGGTATTCAGGCCTCGTCCCGAGCTCAGAGTCACTCTTCACCCACTTGTCAAGTAGGTTGAAATCAGTACGATCAGTCCTGTGTCAACATTTTTTATTCTTAACCTGATGGGCTGGGGTTCGATACCTAGCTGGGTCCACCGAAAGGTTTATTATCCACGATGTATTTTACCCCCTCTAATGGTGAACTCTGATACATTTCCTTAAACCTACACTACTCAGATTATTGAATAAATGGTACGGAACTCCGCACGGACTTTCTCGCTCTATTGTTTAAAAAATGGAGATATTTACTCAAAACTCGTAATATATGTAAAACGAAATAATATACACAAGCAAACCCGAGCATAAATTGCACTATATTTATGTAAAACATTTTTTGAGTTCCGGTCTTAAATTTTATAATTTTATTTTTAAAGAATTAATATTCTCATTTGTATGTTTGGACCAATACAAAAGATCAATATTGGGTCCACAAGTGTCAACAATACGCATTAAAATTTTGACTTCCGTTTAAAATTTTCGACATTTTATAACGTGTTGCACATCTTCAGGTCATCGCATTGCTATTAAATTCCTCACTTATAAATTTTGACCAATAAAAAATGTAAATATTGACTATTGAGTCTAAAATGGAGATAGATAATTGTTGTACAAACATTTCTCCAAAGAAGTTTAAAGAAAAATAACAAATTTTTTGAGAGACTTACTTATATTTAATTACTCTATGACATTGGAGAGTTATTGCGTTAAAACTTAAGTAGTATCTCTTTACAACTAAAGCTCACAAAATTGTATTAATATATTTGCTAATATCTAAGAAACTGTTGGTTTTATAAAAATATGTTTCATATGAAACTTTTTTATTTTTAATAGTACTACAATTTTGCAATGATAAGTTATTTATTATCTTAAATAGTTGCGGAGATACGGAAATTTCAGCTTCTATAAAGTACCCTAAAAGTAATTTTCATGGAAAAATGAAAATAGCCAGTTTATTTATAAACTTAATCAACGCCTAGATACGAATTTTAATCAAAATCGTTAGAGCCAATTTTGAGAAAAACAATTTTTTCTCTTTTCACACTTTATTAAACTACTCCTAATTTTAAGTTTAAGCAGACGCACAGACAGACGGCATTGCAAATACCACTTTTTAGGGTTCGGGGGCTCATGAGACGTTGACATCCATCAACATTTCAGGTTAGATTTTTTTTACGGTCGCAATGTTCGAAAAGTTCAAAAATATAAATATTTGCGTATAGCTTAAAAGTTATTGGTTTTATAAAAATATGCTTCGAATAAAATATTTGTATTATAAATAGATCTACATATTTGTGATGATAAGTAATTTCATATCTCAAATAGTTTCGGAGATATGATAAAAAATGATAATTTACGTATCAGACCGGAGCCCTTAAAATCATTTTGCCGAAATATTGAAAGTAGCCATTTTGTTTGGAATATTTATAAATGTTTAGAAATTAAATTTAAACAAAATCGTTATAGTTGATTTTGAGAAAATCGACTTTTTCTCTTTTTGCTCTTCAGTGAACTACCTTTAATTTTTAGGGTTATATATCTAATTCTAAAAACTCCTTGGGACAACCTTATGAAAACCCTAGATACCAAGGTCTAGCCCAATCGGTAAAATAGTTTAGGCTCTAGTTGGAGGTACAGACAGATAAACAATCAGAAGGAAATTCAAAAACAACTTTTTCGGATTTGGGGGGTCATGAAACATCGAGATTCATCAAAATCTCAAGTTCGATTTTTTTGACGAACACAATATTTTCTCTACCTGTAAGCTAGCGCGAAAGTAAAAATATAATTGAACTATTATCGTTACTATGTTCAGCATCTTATTAACCATCCGGACCAACAGCAAATTGAATTGAGAGGAGCTGTATCAGATTTTGCACGATGGATGGCGAGAAACAATTTAGGAAAATAAAACCACTTTAATAAATCCAACTGAGATTTGAATCCCTACCTTCCCATCATCAAAAAACCAGATTAAATGAGATGGACGCCTTTTTTATCGCAAATCTTTTATTTATTGATTTAATAGTATCGCTTAGGAGTACAGATGATAATGTTTTTGAGAATAGTACCAGTTTGAGAAATTTTTTGTGTTTGATAAAAATTAAGCTCTTTTTAGCAAATAGAATATTCTGAAAATTGACACCTGGACACGGGAATTGAACCCGGGACCTTTGGCTTAGTACGCCAATGCTCTAACCACTGAGCTATCGAGGAATCATCCCGTGCCCAAGGGTCATTCTTCAATCATATTTTAAGGCAAAGTTAAATTATGAGATTATCTGCTTCAGTGACCGCATGGTCAAAGCCTAGACCAGGGGTCGGCAACCTATGGTACGCGTACCAAGAGAGGCACGAGGAACGATTTTCAATGGCACGCTGAGCGATTTGAATTAACATAATCCTTTATTTTTAATTACAACTATTGATGTGAGTAATACTTTTAAAAAACGTGTTTTATGGTTAAATGGTTTTGTTTCAAAATTTCAAAATAATGTCTTCAGAACTTAAACTTTGTAAAACACATTTATAGCTTTTGTATTTATTCTTATTTATCTGATTCATATCAAAATATTAAATATTCAAGAAACAGTAGTTATTTAAAGTATTCGATTTAGAAATATGTTGTTATATTTACATTTTTTACAAGATCAACTTAAATTTGTTTTAATAGTTGTACTAGTTAACTATTATAAAATTATATATAATATTTGGGTGGGCTTAAGTTGGTTAGATCGCTGGACGACTTTACATATTAGTTCGGCACAACACTACTAAAAGGTTGCCGAGCCCTGGTTTAGACCATTCGACTACCGAATCGTGTTAAAACATATCTCAAATTGCAAACTGACCTCTGAACATGGTAGTCAAACCCAGGCTCTTTTATTATGTATCCATACCTATAATGGTGGATGTAGGCTATACGTTGGTATAGCCTGAAGGTTCTTCTAATTGATATTGTTATTTTGATTTTGTAATTTAATTTAATTTGCATCATGCGTTTCTACCCGTTCAGGCAATCCGCATTGCTATTGCATGAGGTAGGGATGAGGAAAATAGAACTAGGAGATATTGTAAACGCATTTATGAGGAAGAGTGTAACATAATGTAGAAAAGCCCCCCTCGAGACACCCTTCCGGGATTCTAATCTCATCCATACTGTCATGAGGAAAAACTGAACAAGACGCGGTTGACGTTTAGCACGCATGTTATTATTATTATTATTATTATTATTTAGCACCGCGTCTTACTACCCGTTCGGGTTATACGCTTAAGTACTAATTACACTAATGGATTAGGAATTGGGAAGGTAGAATTTAAAGGAAGTGAGCCCCCATTTGCGTGGAGGGAGAGTAGAAACCGCCCCCCTCCCCCTAGTTCACCCGACCGAGATTCGAACCTTGATCTCCCCATCCTTGTTGGTCTAGCTCAACACGAATGGCGCGTTAGACAACTACGCCACCGAGGCGGTTAGTCCACATGTTCACCAATCCAGTTGGTATCTTAATTGAACGCTCTAAATTTAGGGTTTTACCATGACACGACTCACAAACTAACTTGACTTTGAAAGCTACACTTATAACTCCAAGTAACACATTTTAACTCTTTAAATTGAAGTATTTATGATAAATTTTTAATTAGGGTATTTATTAACAGACAGATTATATCATAACACAACTTACAGACTAAATTATATTAAATCTAGCACCCTACTCCAAGCTCAGCTTATATGTATGTTCCAATTGGATAGCAGGACTGGCCTAGTACGTTGCATGCAAATATTTTCGCCAATGACATAAGAAATCGAACCCAAGGTCCTCCAAAGTTGTGATTGACCAGTACAGCAACTTAACCACGGCTACAAACTTTTGAGGTGGAAAGTACCCGTACAAATATAAACTAATGTTGACCTCATCTGTTGGTTCACGGGCCTCAGTCGACATCCCTAATCACTCAGGGACAAGGTAATTGTCTCTCTATGCTCTATTTTTTCTCCAAAGTGAAAGTATCTCAACTAATCTGATCCTTGATTGGTATTAATTATCTGGAAATGCCCTTTGTTTGCCATCCGAGATAAGATCTATCGCCGTTATGCGAGCATATCTAATCCGCGCTGGGTAGCTCGATCTTTTCTCCGAGGAGGAAAGTCACAGGGCGGAGAGGGAAAGAGGGAGTCGTGTATCGGTTGGAAGTATGGGAACCAGAAGACGTATCATGACGTCACGTATCATAAGAAGTCATCTAGGGTCAAGAGTGACCACCGCTAGACAATGCGGTAGGCACCCCCTCTTTCCACGACACGTCTTTCAGGAGCTCTCGGGACAAAAACTAACTCACTCCAAAAAACGGATGGACGATTTGAGATCTGGTGAGTCTCTTGGTGGTTGAGTGGCTCGGGTGACCGTAAAATGTCCCTCGTCTTGATCCTGTCAGTTGGACCAATTCCCGGTTAATTTAAGGTTGGGGTTCTACTTCGTCTCACATAGAAACTAGGTTTGTTTCCTTTACTAAGGTGATAAATTAACCGTTTGACGTTTTGTTGTGTTTGTACTTTAAATCTAATTATTAGGATCATCAGCATAAATGGGTGT
Source organism: Timema genevievae (assembly GCA_902155825.1). Taxonomy (NCBI): domain Eukaryota; kingdom Metazoa; phylum Arthropoda; class Insecta; order Phasmatodea; family Timematidae; genus Timema; species Timema genevievae. The sequence continues at coordinate 75,657 of CABFWO010003021.1, read as the reverse complement.
TGGGCTCATCTAGTCTGGCTTGCCCGTGATGGGTAGGCTGGAGTTCAAATACCAGCTAGGGGTACCTGAGTGACTTCCTACTTTAACCTCCACACAAATTCGAGTACATTACCTCTAAAGAGTTTACCATCTTCATCCTTACTTCCCTAGAGTTATTAAAATAGGTATATCCCGGACCATTATTAAGGCGTGGTGGGGGAAAAAACCCTCACACCAGTGACCACGTGGTCTAAGGCATCGAGTCTGCATAAGACTGTAGTGCCAATATGTGGGGGTCGAGGTTTGAATCTCAGTCATGAAATATAGGTGTGATTTTTCGACATATGATTAGTCTTTCTCCCTGCTAACGTAGATGCCTCTTTATCCTTCTCTATTAAATTAAATCATTAATAGCCATAACGCAATTGTGAATCATCTAAACAAATAATTTGATCACTGTATTTAGTCAAAATTTAATAAAATTAACTGTTAGTTGGCAAACTATTCTAAATTAAAGCGTGCACAAGACCACTAACATCTAAGTATATTAATATTAAATTCATCCAATGCCTTTTCACTAAAGAACCTTCCATTAAAATTATTTTTACTAAACGAGGGAGACGGACTTATGCTCTTTTAGAACTAGGAACCATTACTCACTGTTTGAAAAATTCGAATTAAAAGGTAACGTCTCCACAAAATTGCCAGCAAAGAAGTAAACTTAGACCTCAATATACTGAAGTAGTTATCTGAATTGTCTTCACGTCCATTTTATTAGGCATGACCTATTGTACTGACATTCAAATTACTACGCGAATAAAAAACATTGTCTTAAAAAAATAGTCAATTTTATTATTTGAGACATTATTGAGGAATAGAAATTTTTTTCCTCACTTTTTGGAAATATCAATAGTATCGTTGGCTATTTGATTATTGTGAACTCTTAAATTTGATTGTATACATGCAAGAATTTATGAGTTTAGCGAATATAACTGATGGTCTTAAATTATTAACGAACCCTTCTCCACAGGGATTTTTTTTAAAACTAGCATTATTTTACTGTCATAGAATTTCTCTTTTTGTCTTTCTCTCCGCTCCTCCTCAATCACATTATTGAACTAGTAAGTTACTTTCTAGCTGCGAGAGATGAAACTAATTTTTAAATTTCAACTAACGTCATAATCTTTTATTTATTTGCCAACATGTTCTTCACTCATTCATATACATTCAATGCTCTTAAGATCATTGGACCATCCAAATCTTACTGCACAATTTTAACAAGCTCTATAAATAGTGATTCAATGTTTTCAAATCATTACAGTTCAAGAGTTATAAGGGATAAAACCTGCTATTTTATGCTTTTCCCGTACCATTGTTAAGATAAAGTAGCTGTTATTGTATGGGGCTGAAATTTAGTATAACTAGCAATTCATATGAGGTGGACACAATTAAATATTTATGATAATTTTATGTCAAAGACAAATAATTTTTAATATAAAAGCAGTTTAAAAGTGGTAAAATTGCATCCTTTTTAATCACAATGTTGTTAGTAAGAATTTATTTGGTTTATAATCTAACTCTACTCGTTAATTTTATTGATGGGACCGAAATGATAACTGCGAAATTACAGATGAAATGTTTATTTCATGAAATTTCTTGTTTTGACTGTACCGATTGTATAAGCAACACTGAATAGCAAGACGCTGTATGTCGGCCCTACAGAGACAGTGTCGGATTATCAAACTAATGACTCACACAAGTAAACCGTAAGCTGGAGAGGGACGAATGAGTAGCATTGATCCCTTATATCTTTTACAATATTTTTCTCCTATTTTTTTCCCCTTCCGATAGTCATTTGGAACTTGAGAAAATATTCTACTGTATCACTTTTGGGCTTGATTTTTTACTTATGTATTTCTTATATAAATATTACAATTTCCTTCATGATTGTATGAGTTTCACTTGCCTTACTGACTTTAAATTATATATATTAAAGGGTATATAAACAACTCAAAAGTGCTGAAAATATAATATTATAAGATTATATCTTAAGTGAAGCTATGACAGACCTAGCCAGCAGGTAGTGGAAAAATACACGATTTGAATAAAAAAACTGACCCAGGCTGAAAACAGTAATGGATGTAAATTATCTTATGTATTATGAGTACTGTCGTTCTTCTAACTCATAACTTTACTAAAGATTACATTAATTTTGCTTGCTTATTGCACATGGCTAAGTTAAACATTAAAAAGCAACGCGGATCAATGAAACGAAACAAACAGGCCAAAATCGGTATCAACTTAAAATGATGAAATATTTGATTATTTACGAAGTCTAATCTCTATGTACATATGATTTCCTAATGTGTGTGTGTGTGTATGTGTGTGTATGTGTGTGTGTGTGTGTGTGGAGGGGGGGGGGGGGGAGGGTGTCTTTCCACACCAACTAGAAACCCCCAGAGAACCTAGAAAGCTGAAACGTTGCACAATAATAATATATACCACGGTACGGAACTATAGCAAAACAGTATTTTCGATTTGTTTTTGTCTGCATTATTTTTTGAAAGCCTTTCATGAATTAAAAAACCGTAGTGAGAGGTTTGCGAGTTTCAGCTTATATTAAAAAGATAAATTGTATCCTAATTATTCAAGTTTATTTCGGCTGCTGCCGACAGTATTATAAACTAGTAATAAACGCATAACAAACGCTTATTTATAATGTATGTAAGTATTGTTTATTATTATTATTTATTAATTAAAGCATAGTAACGCCACAGTTGCTAAAGTTGGCTAGGAACTAAATAATATTTCCAAATACACCATACATAGTTTTGATTTGAATCACAGCTTCCACAAATAATTGCAAATAAAATTTCAAGTGAGCAGGCAATTGGTGGCTCGGAACTCAATATGGTTTGATAACCTAAGGACCAATCTACCATTGGTTCAAAATCTGATAATGTTGGATTCTCCAGATGTAAGTTAACTAGTGGTTCATAATTTGCTAATGTTGGATGTTTCAGGGATCAAGTTACTAGTGGTTCATAATTTTCTTAATATTGGATGTTCCAGGGGCCAGACTTCAAGTGGTCAATAATTAGCTAAAGTTGGATGTTCAAGGGGCGAGGTACCAGTGGTTCATAATTAATTTTCTAAGGTTGGATGTTCCAGGGGTCAGACTTCTAGTGGCTCATTATTGGCTAATGTTGAATGTTTCTTATAATTAAACCTGTGTGAATCAATGTGTTCATATTCGGGCACATATCAGCAAAAACGAACCCTAAACGAATGGTACAGAGTTTTGTTACATTGCATTTTTCAAAATGTGGCAGGCCAGCTTGAACTCAAGTTTTCTAGAGGTTACGGTACAGGGAAAGTTCAAGTTGGCCCACCACATTATATATTCTCTAGAATTCCTAATTTAATTTAAAGGTCTAATGTTAAAGCACACATGTCCATGTCCGGGTACATATTAGTACAGTTAGAGCACAAACGACTGAACAAAATAATAATAGTTAATTTTCGGCAATATGGTGGGCTAACTTGAGCTACGTCCCAGGACAGAGTCAGATCAAAGTTAAACATTCCGTTGCGATATTACAAAGTGACAAGTTTAACATATAACATTGTAAGTCTTGAAGTCTTGGTAAATGAAGTGAAGAGAAGTGGTAATTCCTTCTGAAGGTATTTACAAATATGTACAATAATCTCAAGCAAAGTAGGTCCATCGTGTCGGGCCATCACCCCTTGCCCCCCCCCTCTTGCCACCCTATGTTAAATCACTACCGAGATATTATAACATCAAAAGGTCTTTTTCACTATGGGAGAGGCTTTCTTGTTGAATGACCTTAACTGCTTGTAGGAGGACTGCCTGGTAAATCTTTTAAGTCCACACCTGGTATTCAAACACAGACCATTAGATTAAAATACTTAGGAGCAGTGATTAAGTGGGGTTGTAATTATGCATTTCATATTATTTGTAGCTGTCATTTTGGACATATTGAATACATTCTGATAAACTAATAATAAACTTTCTTAAGTTTTAAAATGTTGACTGCTAACATTTTTGTATGGAATTTTCCAAACCAGCCTTTACACCGCCCTTTCACTGTAAGTGTCAATATTCTAAAATAATTTAGTTTTTCTGTCCTGTGTTGAAAAAACATTGTGGTTAGAGATGTAGGGCGATAAATTAGTATGAACAATTATCAAACAACATTTTTAACAACACAAATTTCACGCACCGAATTGTGTATAGCTTGCATGAGTTTTTTTAAAATTTAAATAAAAGAAATCCAGTTCTTTTAATCCATATTTAAAAAATTAATTTCAGGATTCGTTCTTTGCTAACCTTAATACGTTTAGGATGACCATAATTGCTTAGGCCTAAAGTGGGACACCTGTCGTCATGCATTAAACCTTCCCACCCCTCCTCCCCACCAAAAAAAATGGGGTGTGGCTGTGTCATGGACACGGCCGTGTGTTGTACGTGAATACGTTTATGTAACGGGTTATATTTTTTAAATAAAATATTTTTATTTATGTATTTAGGATAAAAGCAAGGAAAAAAATAATTATTGTGTTACAATATTACTTTATTAATTATATTTGACGACAGCTGACGATTAAAACTTAAACGAACATCGTAGCTTCTCCGAGTCAAAAGTTATACTAATTGAAAATCTCGATACGCAGCGAAATAACCTCAAAATGGTGGCGCTTCCTCCTCCACCACGCGCGATGCGTCACTGTTCTCGCTTATCGTAATGAATACTTTGATCCTTTAGCTATCTAGTGGTATAATGTAATTTTGGATGTAGAGGAAAGATTCGAAACTACAACACCAAACTGTATCCCCCGATTTTGTTATCATTAGGTTTTTTGGATTGCCCCCGTATGGTAGCAAATTTAAAGACGTATTCACATCAAAAGGTAAAAAATTGTTTCTAGAATTTTAGTTAAGAGCACATAAATAATATTATTGGAATGAACATTATTTTATATTCATACAATAAAAGAGTGATATATAATTAATAGCTGTGGCAAAACATAGCCTAGTCACTGGAGTGTTATAGTTCGATTTTAAGAAAAAAAAAATTAGGTTTTTACATGTTGCTATTAAAAATCGGGATGGAGTCAATTTTCTAGAAAAAAAATCGGGACGAATTTCTGTGTCTCCAAAACGGGACAATCCCGATTAATCGGGATGTATGGTCACTCTAGATACGTTACACATATATACATCTGTGGGGAATGAACAAAATGTGTAAAGGTGCATCTATTTATAGGCGGCCATTAGATCTGACTTTGTCTTTACCACAGGCATCGTCACTAGCTCTTAGCTATTAGGGGGACAAAAAGAAACCAATTTTTACTTTAGATTAGGAAATAATACATATTTCATACCAAATGAATAACACAAATCATAAGCGTACGCAGGTTGTGGTTGATGGGGGTGCCATTTGGAAGACGAAGGGGGTGCAGATCAACGCGTCCCCCTCGCTTCCCCTGACATTTTTTTTATATATTTAACAATTAAATACATTAAAAACAAGAGAGAATCACAGTTTTTTCTTATAATATTATTTTCTGAAAACCAAATACTATAAATTACAAAAGCATCCGTTGGCCAGCCTAGAAAATTAATCTCAAGACCACACTAACCACTAAGTTTGGAATATCTATCGACACAAATTAGATAATTCATTATTTTGTTTCTTCCACTTACTCTCTTTTTTTTGCTACTGGGTGGTGTCCCGGCACGAGTGGCTTAGCAAGGGGGG
>CABFWO010003021.1:39050-68184 GCA_902155825.1 Timema genevievae | reverse complement strand
CAATGCCATAGAGTAATTAAATATAAGTATCTAAAATAGTATGTTATTTTTCCTTAAATCTCTTAGGAGAAATGTTTGCACAGCAATGATCTATCTCCATTTTAGACTCAATAGTCAATATTTACATTTTTTATTGGTCAAAATGTATAAATGAATAATTAAATATCAATGCGATGACTTGAAGATCTGCAACACCATATAAAATGTTAAAATTGTAATCAGAAATCGAAATTTTAATACGAAGTGTTGACCCTTGTGGAAGACATTAAACTGTTTGAAATGTTCTTAGTTGGACAAAGATGCGCCTCTTTTCTCATTGATTCTATATCATTGTATATTATTTTATGCGTGTTCTTATGTGGAGTGGTGATGATACAATGTACATTATTCCGTTTAGAAATCTTACGAGTTTATAGAAAGAGAGAGAAAGTCTGTGCGGTCTGCCGTACCATTTATTTAAACTGTCTAAGTACTAGTATAGTATTTAGAACTTGGAATTATTTAAAGATGTATTGCAAGTAGGTCTTCTTTACTGTTATACATAGTATACCAAATCAAAATTTTCATTGTCCATTTCCTAAATATTTAGTATTTCACTTTTATTATTACCAAGTAGCCTTTTAACATGAATATCATGAGTTTAACTGTCCTTTATTGAGTTGAAGCTCGCTACATTTCTGCCTTCTTACAGGATTTGTTTTGCGACCTCATTTTTATCCAAGCTCTTACTAAGATTATTATAGGAATTTGGTTTCCACACCAGGTATGGGGTGCCAAAATTAAGACCCACCTAAGGAACCAAATGCCCTTGCTACGTCACTGCCCGGCATCCACGGCACCCACGATAAATAAAGGCCTACGTCTATAACACAAATAATAAAATAACGGAATTAATTCTAAAAGTTATCTTAATCATTTATGGATTGCTCCAAACGTGTATTTTCATTTTTATGAGTAAATCAATTCACTACCGGTACTTATTTTATAAGTCTAAGAGTGTTACATCTGAGCGGATTTTTATTTATCGCCGCGTTTTACTACCCGTTCAGGTTATACGCATACATGATAATTACTCTAATGGGGTAGAGATAAAGAAGGAAGCATTTTAAAGGTAATTTACCCGCGTTTGCGTGGAAGGAGAGTGGAAAACCATTTTAGGAAAAACCACCCTCAGTAGACTCAACCAGCATTCGAACCCTGATGTCCTCTTCATAAGAAGGCCAGTCCATGAGAGTAGGAAGGGAGTTTATGGAGTTCAACCTATCCATCCCCCGTAATTTTCCAAAGTTTTTAGTACTAAGATTAAAGATGGCCTTGTATCACACTTCAAATAATTTATGGAGGAATTCATTTTTTAAAAGGTTGCCAAGGAAGAACCACTCCAAATAGCTTCTAGAGGCATTTAGTTTTCAAAATATTTTCAGGCAAATATCATTCTAAATAACTAGAATTACCTGATTTTTAAAATAAATAACCTTAGGGGCCACCCAAAATAACTTCCACATGTATATAATATCCAATATCCTATTAGCTTATAAAAACATTCAATTTTCAAAAATATGTTGAGGAAGACCACTTTCAACATTTTTAAGGCATACAATTAAAAAAAAATCCGGGTGAGGACGATTCTAAAATAGCTTCTAAGAGCATCCAGTTTTAAAAATTTACTTGTGGAAGACCACTTCGAATAGATTCTAAAGGGATCGAACTTTGAAGGGAAAAAAAATCAGGCGAAGAATACTATAAATAGTTTCTAGGGCATAGCAAATTTCAAAAAAATTCTGAGTGGGGACCACTTCGAAAATATTCCAGGGAATCTTATTTATAAAAAGGGTTCTGGTGAACACATCTTAAAATAGATTTTAGAAGCATCAACGTTTTAAAAAATTGGTCAAAGGAGGAGTAGTCTAAATACCCTATTCCAAATACCCTCTAGGAGTATTCAAATTAAAAAAAAGTGGGTGGAGCACTATTTAGGTACAAGAAGCATCAAATTATCTAACATTAATTAGGGGAGAGGAGTGTAGAAAGTTCCTTAAAAAGCTTTTTTGTTGCTTGATTTCCCCTCCCACCACAACTGCATAAAATAACAATGATCTCACATCTCAGGGTTTAATAGTCAGTCTTAGCAACATGTCATAAACTTGTGATTTTGAAAGACCCCTCCCTCCAAAAATTAAATCCTCCCTACGACCATGAGTCGGTCTAGCACGAGATTGACACCTTAGAACCAGGGGTCGGCAACTAGTCGATCGCGATCGACCGATTGATCTCATAGAAATTCCTAGTCGATCGCGTAAGAAAACCACATCATTAAAAGTCGATTTTTGAGTTTTATAAGCTCGCAAATATAACAAGTACTTTCAAATAATATTTGAGCGTGACCAAAACTACCTTGATCGCTCATAACCAGTAAAGTGTTTTTAGAAATTAAAATAGTTTAATATGAGAATATACGTTTCATCGATTCTATTTTTTTTTATATAAAGGTGGGAACACAAATATTTGAGCAAAGATTTAATTTAACTCACACCCACCAGTCATGTGTGATCATATCTCTGTGATGACCAAATTATTTTGTCTTTATGCGTGAAACAATACTTTGGTAAAACTCAAATTGAAAGCCTTTGAGAAAATACGAGCAATCACCTTTGTGACTGAAACTAGACTGCTTTCTGAGCAGTATGATGTACCTTGATTTTTTTTTAATGAGCAGACATTTGGAACACTTTTTTTTTAGAAAATACAAACACATTTTTGTGACCAACATTTATAACATTTTACGATATTATTGGTATTATTCTATAGATATTAACAATATCTATAAAAATTAACAGCTACAGAAGACATGAATTGACGTTAAATTACGTGAAAGTAGATTTTGTAGCTTTTCTAGCTGTCAGATAAGCCCATTCCTAAGAAAATTGGGGTAAAGCTTTAGCCACGTTTGTTGACGTCTGACTTTTAAGTGACCGTCTTCAGTAAATAGATTATTCCACTACTTAACATGATTAGCATTCCTTTGCGTCCGCTGTACGTGGGGCGGTCTTCACTAAGGCTATTCATTATACACCTTAAATTATCCACCATTAAAACCGAGTAGCGACTTGGAAAGCAGAGATCTACAGATCAACACCGATATCCTCCTCTTCAAGATGAAATGGTCTCGCATCGGTGATCAAATGGTCTAACGCGTCACTCTCGTGTTAAATTGGATTGCTGATTGGGTTTCGAGTCCCGGTTGGGTCTACTGAGGGTGCTTTTTCCTATGATGGTTTCCCCCTTTCCCTCCATGAAAACGAGGGTACGTTTACTTCTAAATTATTTATTTCTCATTCACCTTAATTAGCGTAACTAACGTATTTATGTGTATAACTTTACTAAGATGTGGTGAAAAAACAAACAAAAATGACAAATTTTGAAGACAAAATATTAATAGTGACATTTTAATTTTTCCATCTGAAAAACAAAATGTGATTTATGTTTATTGCCTCTTTCCAGATATTGGTATTTTATTGATCAAGCTCCCCTAAATCAAAATAGAAATACAATTTTTTTTATATCCGGACCAAGATGTTCCTATTGAGACTTCCTTCCGCCTCCCTGGTTGCGGCACACCCAGGGGTATGAAAAATACAATTCATTTTAATACAAATTCTAACCATGCAAAGCACGTCAGTAATATAGAGTAATGAAGATGTTTCTAATGCAGACGTTAAGTTTTAAGACCAAGTTTATGAATTTATATTCTAGAGATAAATCGTTACGTATAATAAAATTTTCCTAAAATTAAAAACTTGAAAATATATAAAAAATAGTCTAATAGCCTTTGAGACATAATGTGCCAACACCCTTTCTCCAAATTTATGAGTGCAATTTCTTGACCCCACCTTGTGCTCATATAGTTAAAAGTAAAGGTATTTCCTATCAAAATTCGGATTTAATAGGCCCTCCTTTACGGTAGCCGGCGAGTTTACCGAATAGCAATTTTTCGGAAACAAATTTTTCGACATAGTAATTTCTCGAACTAATAGTTTTTCGAAAACCAATTAGGCGAAAATAAATTTTTAGAAATGCAGTTTTTCTAAAACCATGTTTTCAATCTAGAAATTCTTCGAGCGAGAAGTTTTTCGAAAATGAATTTACCTCAAATCTGTTTTTCAAAATAAATGTTTCAAAAAGGAGGTTTTCGAAAATAAATTTTTTGAACGATAAGTTCGAAGTATAATAACATTCTAGCTTAGGTTGGGTTAGGTTAAGTGAGGCTAGGTTAGGTTAGGTTAGGGGTAATCCTCCCTATAGGAGGGATGAGGATAGAGTTAGGTGATTCCCAGTCCTTGATAAAATAGCTCACGGAAAACTCGCAGTTCGCTAAATTGATTTTCTAAATCCTCTAACCCCCACTCATTTTACCCTTCTTCCTTTTGGTGTCCATGACATAAATACATGTACTTCATCTTATCTACTGGATGCGGGGGAGTTCTGTAATAGTCGTCACGAAGATCTACAGTGAGTTGAATGCACGGTGGGAACATGATGGCATTTTCAATCCACTCTAGGGCATTTTTTAGAAACTATATTCCATCTATTCATAGTTTTCTGACTCACTTTTGGCTACTCTCTTCTCACTGGCCCATACCTGTGACAGAGTGGTCAGGGAGGTCGAATGATTATCCTAAAACCCACGTTTTGTGTCTGGGTAGTGTCTTTATTAATTTACTATGCCCCATTTGTATATGTGCTTGTCTCAATGGTTAAATACTAACATTTTTATCGCTTGGTTTTGGAAAGTATTTAGTGCTTTTGTATTAGGTTGGATTAGTTTTAAATAGTGTTCTACTGCAGCATGGTACATAGTAGATTCCCCGTTCAAAGTCTTAGATTAAGTAAAATATATTTATAGTGTTGGTACTTATTCCAAACATGATTTTATTACAGTTGGTCTGTTCATTGGAATGTTTAAAAATGTGATCTTTCATTTTGGAAAGATTTTGTTTAATCTCATATTGAAATAGTTTCTAGGGGTTGTGGAGCATTTACGTTCATCATATACAGTAGCTCGATTTTATAAATCAAGATATTTGTTTCTATTTCCAGTATTTTCTTTTGTTTGAAAGTAAAATATGGGATTCAATTTATTTAAATGCCTTAGAACTTAAATTATGGTATGGTGAAAGTTTTATTGATGAATACTGCTAGGTATTTTGATTAAGTTCGCGTTACCGTCGTTAGGTTCACGTTACTATAGTCAGGAATCAATTTACTTATATTTAAAACGTGTTTATGTCGGAAAACATTAATTAAATAAGAAGAACACCATTCTAAGTTAAATTAGTTACAGTTTAAAAAATGTGTAATAGATATGGGCTGTTTGATTGATTAGTTTTTAATATAATTTGAATCTAATTTGTCACTACTAATAATAATACTAATACTTAGCACCACGTCTTACTATCCGTTCGGGTTATACGCTTAAGTATTAATTACTATAATGGATTAGGAGTTGGGAAGGTTGAATATAGAGGAAGTGAGCCCGCATTTGCGTGGAGGGGGAGTGGAAAATCATTTAGGGAAAACCACCCCCAGTTCACCCGAACGAGATTCGAACCTGGATCTCCACGTCCTCGGCAGTCAAGATCAACACGAAACTAGCGCGTTAGTTAAGTACGCCACCGAGGCGGGTAACTTGTTACAGCCTGATATTTGAAAACAATTCTTGGACTTTTCATATTTTAATCGTAGAGGACATTGTTATATTATTTATTCATTCTTTCCCTCTCATTGTGCTGTACATGCCCATTTGATTCATTACACAACTTTAAAAAAACCCAACTAATTTAGCACATTGCATATACATTTACGTGGGACATTGTTTACAGATACAATCAAGGTACTTGTGAAGAGATCACGCGCTTCAATTACACTTCATTCCCCTTCATTAGTACCTCGACACCTTTGGAATCTCAACTGAGAATCTACCTCACACGAACCAACATTACATTCTCCGCGCTATAGCTTTCCCTTAGCACCTTCACGTAATTGGCACTGAGAGGATAAATCGCAGCCGAATGAGAGGTTATATGGCCACCCACATCAGTATGATAGTGTTTGTTAATTTATGTGGAAAATATACATTTGACACGTATATCTTGGTAAAGTACCCAGGCTCTAATCTTTGGTGATGAACTATTGAGGTAAAGGATGATTAAACAAATAGAAGCCCCTACAAGTTTCGCTATCATAGTGTATATTTTTAGCCCGAACACGGAGCTGTTATTTCGTTTCAACACTCTAAGGATTCCAATACCAACGTCGAGACTGTAATTTACTTGGAATCATATACAATTTTACCAGTAGTGTTCAGGTAGTATGGAACCAACTTGACCTTTGACCCCACGAACACATATTTGCGCTGCCAGGTCGAAACACTTCCCCCCTCCAGATGTCAGTGACACTTTTGATCTTGTTCAATCCTGTCCATTTGATTTTTTATGGGGGAGTGTGCCCAATTGGTTTTTTTATTCTATATGTGTGCCCCAGGTGTTTTTTTAATTTTTAGTGGGGCCCCACTTTTTCGAGTCTCTGTGAGGATATTGGTGCGGGTTTTTTTTATGGGGGTGTGCCCCATTGGCTTGAATCCCTGTGAGGATGTTGGTTTATTTTTGTTTTGAATCCGCCGATGTCATGTAGATTGTGTCAGAGCGCCTCTCGCTTTGGGAGTTGAGAGTGGAGACCAGGTCGGTCCCCCCCCTTTTCACCCCTTCATAGGGAACCTCTCCAACTCCCCTTCAAACGTTCACCCCGTGACGCACAGTCATTTCCCACCTGAGCTTAATGACCTTTCTCTCTCCTCATCCTTATCACCCCGAGGAGCTGTAACTATTGACTGTACGCTGTACAAGTACAGTCAGTTCAACGGGCCAAATAGATTTTGTTTTTGTATTGCCCCACCCAGAACCCAGGGTTCACACCAAATAAGGTGGTTTCTACTGAGCGTGCATTGCCCTTGGAACCTAAAATAAAAATACTCAATTTTTGTGACTAAGGTTCGTGCCAAATTAGGTAGTTCTCAAATTCTATTTTCGTATTGAGCAGCATTACCTTAGGAACATAAAATAGAAACACCTCATCTTCGTGATTAAGGTTTGCGCCAAATAAGCTAATTATTTTAGTATTGATCGTGTCACAAAATTCAGTCAAAGATCCCAACACCACACATTTAGCTTTTATTTCGGCGGGTATGGATAACGATCTCTTGCGTTAGCCCAAACTCAAACAGCTACTAACCATCCGTGTCGTTGAACATACCCGCCCCATTGCTTTCAGTAATAGTGATTCTGTGTAACACCTGTAGACATGGGCTTTTGGTCAAATTAATATATAATATTGCAGCAGTAGAAACGTTTAGTTTAATAGGAAATTAGGAATTAGCCTAAACGTATTTACCAAAGAAATGTTTTATTTAATTTTGTTATAAAATATACTGTATTGACTTTCCTGGTGATATTTTCACTGTATGCATTTATAAAAACCAAATAATACCCAATGTTGAGGGAAAATTAGAGATTTTTGTTTTTATATTATGTGTTGGAAATTTTGGGGGAAAAACCTTTTGAGGGTCTTTAATGCAAAATATTTTAAGGTGTACAACTTCTAAATAATAATTTATTACATTGTTTTATGATTACTTGACCTTTTAGGAATTGAAAATATATCAAAATAATTAATGTAATATAGTTAAAAATAGGTGGTTGAAATTAGGGATGAAATAAACTATTCTTTATTCAAAATTGAAAGTGTACAGATTCTAAAAATATTTTTATTCTGTTGTTTTATAATAACTTGATTTTATTTTAAGGAAATATTTGTATCGATGACCACTATTATTTATTTAAAATCAATAATTTTAAGTTTGGCCAAAGTGTTTGCTAGCTAATTTTGCCCCCTTTCCCCACTCCGTCTTTGTCTACAGTAGTATTTTGTTAGGAAGAACTACATTAAATGGTTATAAAAGCTATAAATCTACTTTCATATATTCATACGTCAAGTCTTGAGGACTTTAGCTGTTACTTTTGCTCTAAATAAAACAATATAATAGTACAATGCTATCAATGTTGTCAAAATAAAAGTTTGCATTTTCTAAAATGTCCTACTATATGTTGGATTGGACCAAAGTTACATTGATGTGTAGCCTGTCACCCATTTAGAACCAACTTATTAATTAATACCATTCAAAGGCGTATAACCCGAACGGGTAGTAAGACGTGGTGCTTAGAATAAAAAAAATTCAAAGAAGAAATAGTGTTAGTTAATTCATTTAAACCTATAGATTTAGTCATCGAACAATTAGAAGAGTTTAATAGTAAATATATATTGTATTTCTTACTCAACTACGACACTATAGTGTGTGTTTGTTACAATAATATTGTATTAGTGATAGATTAATAAGGTGTCCTGGTGTGTCGGGCCATCGCCTTACCTCCTAGCGGTAGTGACACGAGCAACGGTATACTGGACGGCAAGGCAGTCTCTATAGTATGGATACTGTTTGTAACAATATTACAAGCACGCTCAGGGTAAGACTGAGCAACGGTTGTACTTGTGGTATACTGGATAAGTGTGTTTACACCGATTGGTACAGCATTCTTACCGTAAGCAGTGAATACTGTCATGCGTGCGGGTACGATCAAGGCTAGTAGCCTGATCTACTCTATTTAAAATTACTACACGAAACTGTGAAAGAATAGCCTCGGATGACCAAAACTGAGGTTAAAGCTGAAGGACCCATAGGTTGACAAATTGGTGAAAATATGGACTATTGGAACGTAGAATGTGAGAGGAGTATGGGGTAAAGAGAATTAACCGTTAGGGGAAATGATTGGAAGAAAAATTGATATTCTGTATGTATGTGAAACCAAATGGAAATGGAAAGATGGTTTGATGACAAGTGATGGTAGCCTGGTACTGTGGTCAAGTCTAGATGAATGAGTAAGGGGAATTCAGGGAGTAGGTTTAATCATAATCCCAACAGCTAAGCTGTTTGTGAGAAGGTATGATTTGGTGTCATCTAAACTTCTGTAGTGGGATAGCAAGTCAAGCCCGTACGACCTAAAACAAACTACCAAGAACAACCTCTCTAGGTGTAAAATTGATATGGACTTCTAAATATGTACTTATTTATGCACATGTGTTTGTTACATACCACGCCTCGACGACCTCGCTGAACGAGAATGGCTCAATCTGACGGCTCTACTTGTCTCTCGGCCGGCGACGCGGCACTAGACCGTTCCGAGCTATCAATTCGACTGACTGAGATCTTGTGTAGCACGCCTGCTCGCGGTTCTGGGGCACGTGCCGATTCGAACGTCATGGGACGTCATTCCCCCTTCTCCTCTCCTAAATGGTTCACCTAACCCAGCCGCTATAAAAGGCCATAGCTCGCGGCGCAACTAAAGCACAATATTACATCAACCGACCCAGGATTCTACACGCTGCCTGTGCATACGTTCAACACTTAATTTCTGCACGACGGTGGACACAACGATGGCGCCGGTGGACTGACCTGACTGGCGGAAATAGCCTGCCGTAACGTTATACTTTAATGTTGATAGGGAGTAGGTGGCTACTATAGCCTTGTTGTAGGTCTTAAAAATTGTCTCCTCATACAGGAGGGTATTGGTCGCTCTCATGAGCTTATTGGAGCTTATTTTAGGTAAGGTCATTTTAGCTTTCATGGCACTCTGTGCTTGCCATAGGTGAAGTTTCACGTCACCCTATATGCTTGGCCCATTAGACCATCATCTTAGATAAAGTGTGTCTCACACCAAGGCCTGCACGACCATGCTGTAGTCTGCAGGGCCTCCAGGCGTGAAAGGGCCTGTTTAGGATGTTCTAGGCCTGATGGCATGCCTTATTAGGTATTGGTAGGCTTTCCTAGAGTTATTTTAGGCGCGCCTCACGCTATAATTGTTGTTCACCTTTGTTGCGGTGCTCAAATCATGGGTATTTCTGCCTATCTGGCATGGTTCGAGTTTCTTGTGTAATTTCATAACTGTTGTTCACCTATGTTGCGGTGATCAACTTGTGGGTCTTTCTGCCCATCTGGCATGGCTCGCATTTTTCATATAATCTGGTTGCGAGGTCGTATCTAACCCCCATTTGTTTTAATCACCAGCCCTCATGGGTTTGATCTCCTTGAGCCTGGCTGAGACCAATCGGTTGCGTTCCAGGTCATATTGTAGTCAGGTCTAGAACCCTGAATTGGAACTTTCACTTGTAGTCCTACTGGGACATGTGTGTCCGGAATGAACTCTCATATTTTCATCGACATTGTAGATTGGATGAGAAAGTTTAAGCTAGCTTCACTAGCATGAGCGGTCCTTTCCCTAATTGTAGGGCAGCTGACTCGTCTCACTAAATTGTCCCTATATTATTTAGAAGTAAATAGTTGCAACTAATTATCTTGCTATTGTATCATGTGGGTCATTTAGGGAGATGTTATTGTATCATAACTGATGCAACATGTTTATTAGAATGGGGCTACCCGTATCGAGCATTAACAGTGACTTGTCTGTTGTGCGTTAATTACGGCACTTCATGCGACTGAACTGTTAGAGAGGGGCCACTTGCTCACTCGTATTAGACTGATGTATTGTAAGGTTTCTTAGCTAGCCTAATCTGGGCAAACTGGAGGGTGCTTGTAATTTATTTAACCTATGTATTGTTAAACTTGCCACATTAAAACTAATTAATTTATATAATTCAATATTCTTTGCTTTCACGTGTTGTTTATCAATGTCTTCCCTGTTTACGTATCCGGGGTCTCTAGAGTTATCTAGAGCCACGGTAACTTCTATGGGTACGTATTTAAATAGGTATTCATAGAATTATTTTGGTTGCTGGTTATGCTAAGGTGGAGGGTGAAGACGAGAATGTAAGAGTGGAATTTTGGAATGAGCCCAATGAAGTCTTGAATGCATGTGAACCGTGTGAAAGAATTATTTTGTTGGGAGATGTGAATGGATGGATGGGTACCCAAAGAAAGAATTCAGAAAAAGTGTTAGGAAAATATGATGACAAGGTAAAAAAGAATGTTAATTAATTAGTGAGTCTATGCATATAAAAAGGTTTATTTGTGTCGGACACATGCTTTAAGAAAAAATATATTCACTTGTATGCATCGCAAAAGGGTGATTCGAGAACGATGATTGATTTTGTGATGTATGATAAGAGACTAAGAAGTTTGGTAAGGAATGATAGGGCTGTGCGTGGAGATAAATATAGAACGGATAACTTCCTAGTGATCTCAGTAGTTGAATAAGTAGGAATTTTGTGAGGAAACAGCGCAAGAGTAGTAAGCAATTAAGAGTGAAAGTGTAAAAGTTGCAGGGTAAAAGTGTGAGAGCGCAATAGGAAAGATTGTTGGGTGAAAAATTAACTTTACACAAGCATGAACGGAATGTCGAAATATGTACTGATGATATCGAATGTGATTGGAACAGAATAAAAGAGGCTGTAGTTGAGTGCGCGAGGGTTGTGTGTAGATCTGTGGTTGTGGGCAACTTAAAAAGAGATGCATGATGGAATTAACAGGTGAAAGAAGCTGTGAAAGAAAAGAAAGAATCATACAAACCAATGATTGCTATGAAGAGTGAAGCAGAACAGGAGTTGTGCAAAGAACGTAGTAAAGGAGAGTAAAGATCAAATGAGATTAAAAGAAGGAAAAGGAATGAAGAATCATTTTGAAGTAAATAAGTTGTTAAGGAAATGGGTAAAGAGAACGAAACAAGGAGGACAAGGAAGGACCTATGGCATTCAGAATGAACGTGTGAGCTGATATGATATTAAAATAGTATAAGAGAGTGATGGAGAGAGTATTTTGAGCAATTGTATGGTGACAATGTGGAGAAAGTAATAGAAAATAGGTAAAATGCTATAACGATTGAAATAATTAAAGAGGCTGAGTTGTTTAAAGCTATGAACATGTTAAAGAATGGTAAAGATATGGACGTAGATGGGATCACAAGTGAAATGAATAAGTGGTGGAGCGGGAAGAGGGTGTTACGTATTATTTGTGTGTGTGTTGTTCAATGTGTGTGCTGGGATTTCGAACGTTTCTAATGAATAAGAATGCTGTCATCGTTCCTTTGTATAAAGGCAAAGGCAGTAAGAGTGAATGTAATAATTATAGGGCAATTAGTTTGTTGAGTATTCCAGGCAAGTTTTTTGGAAGAGTTTTAATTAAGGGGGTACATGAAAAAACTGGAGGTAAGATTTGGGGTGTGCAATGGGATTTAATACCAGGTAGAGGTTGCATGGACCAGATATTTGCATTCCAGCAAATGACTGAGAAATGTATGGCATTAAGGAAGAAAGTTTATTGTGCATTCGTTGATCTGGAAAAAGCATACGATCAGTGAATAAGAGTTTGTTATGGAATGTTCTTAGAAAGTATGGTGTGGATGCATGGTTAGTAAATGCAACTATGGCGGTGTATGATGGAAGTAAATTGTGCGTTAGGGTGGCTGGAGCTTTGAGTGAATGGTTTGACATTAAAGAGGGTGTTAGACAAGGTTGTGATATGTCCCCATGGTTGTTTAATGTTTTCATGGATAAGTGTATGAGGGATGCTTGTGAGGATGTGGTTGGTATACAATTGGACAATGTGAATGTGAGGATGCTGTTATATATAGATGATGTCGTAATAATGGCTAAGAACGAAAGAGACTTGCAGAATGCGTGAAATTGTTTGAATGTGGTGACAGACAGAATGGATCGTCGTATAAATGTCTCTAAAATAGGGTGATGGTTTTTGATAAGGACGGATTATAAAATGATTGTAAACTTAGTGTTAATGGAAAACTGTTAGAACAAGTGAGTGATTTTGTGAATCTGGGCCGAATGTTCTGTAATAATGGAAGGATAGATAGTGAAATTTACAGACGGGTGAATGTATCTTGGAGATTAGTTGGATGTATGTGGACTATTGTAAAGAATGAAGTAGTATTGAAAGATGCAAAGATGGCAGTGTATAAAAGTGTATCAACGCCAATATTGTTTTATGGATGTGAAGTGTGGGTTTGTCCAGAGAAACAAATGAGCAAGGTGAATGCTGTTGGAATGAGATATGTAGTAAATGTATGTGGAAAAACTCGTATGGACAGAGTCAATAATGAATGGCTGCGAAAGGAGTGTGGTTTGAAAGGGAATCCATTAAGTCAATGTGAAAGAAATGTCTTACGTTGGTTTGAGCATGTTGAAAGGATGAGTATGGCTCGAGCGGTGACACAAATATATGAAGGTAGAGTGTGTAGATCAAAAGTATGGGGCAGGCCATATAAGACGTGGCTAAATGATGTAGATGAATGGTCGAAAAGGAAAAAATTAAGAGTTTAAAAAATAAAATAGCATGTTTGGTTCAGTGAATGGATGTTGTTGAAGAGAAGGGAGTATGCAAGGATAGGGAAGTGTGGAGAAAGTTAGTGAGGATGGATTGAGTACGAAGTTGTTTTTTGAGCTATACATTTGTATTTGTATTGTATGTATTTTATAGAGCTCTTCTTAATAACATTGGAGATTAGATATAATATTCTTAAAAAATAAAGTAATCTTTGAATAGGCCACAACAGATTTTTAAACTTTCAGCTCTGCCATTTCTATAAGAAATACCGCAGTTAAGAATATAATAGTCAGCACCTTTAATTATCTTAACTCAACTATAGGGAAAAATACCCATTGATACCAGCCCTAAGATCAATGGTCCACCCCTTAGCGAGGCGAGATAATACATTTTTAACATTATAAATTCTCTGATTAATATTAAATAGAATGCAAATAAAAGTACAATACATGATAATCCTGCAATACAAAATTACAAAACACAAAAAAATGTTTAAATATCTCTCTCATGAAGTAGTATGTCATGTACACTAATTATAATACTGTATTCAAGTTCCTCAGGGTCTATTTAGTCGGAAATAAGGTGTAACATGCAATAGCTAATTAATAATGTGTCTTATTTTAAATATAGGTGCCATATTAAAAAATGACCGCCATTGGTGAACCGGGTGAGAACCGAGGTGGTTCCCGTCCTTAAAATCAACGTATGGGTATTTAGTACATGTGACAAAAAAAATGGTTCTTTTAAACCAAAATGCTCACTTGATCTACATTTCCCTCGGACTATAGAGAGTGTTGTGTATGCTCCCTCACAATTGTTACATTTACATGACATATTCACTTAAAAACAAGTTACGGTGCACCGCACTGACTTTCTACCGCCTTTATCTTAAAATAGACATTTACTAAAAACTCGTAAGCTTTGTGAAACAAAATAATAACTAATAGGTATGGATACAGTATTGTATAAACATTACACCAAATATCATAAATGAAATAATATACACTGTCACTTAATCTTTGGCACAAGCAACTATGAACATGGTTACAGAAAAATTGAGAAAAGAGAAACATCTTTGTCCACCAAAGAGCATAAGAATCAAATTCATTTTCAGACCTGAATTAAAAAGTTTATATATTTGCTTATAGCTAAGAGATTATTGGTTTTATCTTAATATATATAATTCTTCTGTACGTGTGTATGTCACTGAACTCCTCCTAAACGGCTGGACCAATTTTGATGAAATTTTTTGTGTGTGTTTGAGTGGGTCCGTGGATGGTTTAGATTCATAATTGGACCCGGTAGGTGGCGCTGCAATCGGGTTTAAGGATTTTTTTATTTTTTTAGGGATTTTATTGGGGGGAATTTTTTTTTTTAGATTTTTTGCTTATCAGAACATGTAACCTCAAAATTTAACCCCCCACCACCACCCCCCAATATTTATAATAATGAATATAATATTAATAATTGACCGTTAAAACCTTCTGAAAAGTTCATGAATAATTGAACTTCTGATAATAATTCATAGTTATGTTTGTTTTTCGATACAGCTGATATTTGTGGAGTTGTGGGTGAAATGCCAAAAATGAAAAGATGTTTTATTTTGTATGTTGTCTTGACAAACACTGAATTTGTAATATTTGTGTTACTCACTGATTGGAGTTCATTGTGAATTTGTAATTGTGATGATCACATAGTATTTGTTTTATTATAGAAATCTATCATGCCACCCAAACGAAAAGCCAACTTTCGGGCAGGACAACGTCTGTCGGGTCCGTTAGCATAAATATATATTTCAAATAATAGATTTTTATCTTTGATAGCTCTACAACTTTACAATGATAAGTTATTTCGTATCTCAAATAGTTGAGAAATTATGAAAATTAGAAAATTTCCATAAATAAAGTACCATCAAAGCCATTTTCGTGGGGAAATGAGAACTGTCATTTTCTTTATAATGATAAACAGTGTCTAGCTTTAAAATTTAATCAAAATCGTCATAGCGAATCTTGAGAAAATCTATTTTTTCTCTTATTGCCCTACAGTAAACTACCCTTAAATTTGGGGTTAGATATCTAATTCCAAAACCACCTCTGGGGGACCTTATGGACCCAAGATACCAAGCTATAGCCCAATCTGTAAAATAGTTTCGGCTCTAGCCAGAGGTACAGACAAAAGGCATTGCGAAAACAACTTTTTTTTTCTGTTTCAGGGGGTCATGAAACGTCGACATTTTTCAAAATCTCGAATTTGATTTTTTTGACTATCACAATACTTCCTCACCTCGGAGAAAGAAAGTTAATCGACTGCAGCGTATGAACACTATTGTTGTCACTTTTGTGACTGTTAAATTGTTAAAGTTCGCCTCTGGCGAGAGGAAAGACCACAATTCAAATAGTGATCGTCACTCGTGGCTACAATCCATCAGAAACTTATTTTACTCACAAACAAATGCATCTTATGTTAACGATAAACTATTAACATGTTTCCTTCTCTCGTTGTTGTTAACAGCCTTTAGCTTATCCACAGTACAACTGTTACTTACCGACATTGCCCGTTGCTGTCTTTAAAACGCGTAGGTGACCTGGTGGTCTAGGGGTAAGGTGTTGGACTTCTGTGCTGGGGGTCCGGGGTTAAATCCTCGGTCCCGGCACAGATTTATCTTATTTCAAAACCCTTCCTTCATCTCTGACAAGACGTGTATTAATCACAACTTGTGAATGTGTGGAATGCCAGGCCTCCACCGTGGTTCGGATCCCACGTTAAACTGTAGGTCCTCCATTTCATTTCACAATCACCCTACCATTACACATTAGCGTAAGTGCGTATAACCCGAATGGGTAGTAAGACGCGGTGATAATAATTATAATAGTAATAATAATAATAATAATAATAACAATAACTTAAAACGCGTACATAGTCTCACACCTAGGCAAAGAAATCACTACTGACACGGCGTCCACCAACTGCTGCAAATTTTTCTTCGTGATCCGCCGCTCTGTTGGCACCAACCGCAACTAACTCTATTCTTACATTTAGAGTATTAGCAACATAATATATTCAGTAACCACGCCTATTTTTTAGGGTGCTCTTAAACATCACACATTTGTTCCCGACATATGTCATGCAGCGCGGCTTAGAATTAGATAATAGGACGACTTTGGAAGGATGAACTATTTTGTCATAAACAATTAAAAGAACACTTTTATTCTGCCAAATACTCAAGTTCATATAATTCCTTTTACACGTTGCTTTAAAATTGTTATTTGAAGTCATGTCATTTATAATAATTATTGTATTTCAGCTAGGTATATCCAATTTAATTATATATAATAAAGTGTGACCAAAATAAAGCCTTATTAAAAAGGATAAATATTTACCCCATCTGCAATGATTGTTTAATGTTTTCTTTCCAGTAAATTTGTCATTTGTAGGTTGTTACCACTCCCAGTATTTGAATATAAATTTAATTTCTTAGGACATTATTTTTTTCTATTATGCATTGTTGGTTCTTACCATTATCTCAATATGTAATCTTTTAAAGATGCAACTCTTCACACTGAAAGGTTCCAAACTAGTTGAAAAATAAATATATCTTTTATTAGTTCACTTTTTTCAAAGTTTTAGTAATCAAGGGGTAAAATTGGTTGAAAGCTCTAAAGACTCTTAATTAATGTTTTAAATTTTTTTGTGAACTTTATACATTCAACAAAGTAATAAAACTGCCTGTAATAATAATAGTAGCTCAAGGAAACAAAATGTTTTCTCAAATAATTAATTTCCTTTACTTTCCCATCGGGTACTCATTGTACTCGCATGTTCATCCTTTTAATTGTATATTTCAGAGATTAATTTCCAAAGATGTACTAACTACTGAAGTGTAATTGAAGCTTAACATCTACCCTGTCTGCATTGTTTAATATTTCCCTCGATCAATACCCAGGGATTTTTGACCAACCTATTCTAGGGATTTCCTAAATTATAGTAACATGTTCTTACTAGTTTTTATTGTCAAACATTACATAAACATTCAAGTTATGCAATGGACACCAGAAATAATATTAAAGTCCCCCAACCAATTGTTGAAAGGTTTAGGGTTTTGCAACATGGGTTTAGAGCAACATTCAAATTATGCGATTGACAAAAAGCAATAATATTTAGATCCGTCATGGTAACACAGCCACAACGTCTCCTTTGCAGAAATTGTACACAGCACTTGTCAAGTCACACAGGTATACGAACACTAAGTTAATAGAGTCTGTTCTAATCATGACGGGCGTTAAGACGTGGAGGGTGGTTTTCTTCCTTGTCTACTGCTGTAAGCTAAACGTGTTGGGTGACTTGCTGGGTCCGACATGGTAAACACGCTATTAGCCATCTCCCGACGTCTTTAACTTGTCCACTGGGTATCTAAGTGATGTTTCCCGCTGCTGTAAAAACTTGTCCACATCATATTTTCGATCGATGACAAGCTCACATAACTGTTGTTATCTGCCTTACGGAGTACTTTTGATCGGTGACTAGCTTCACACAACTGTTGTTATCTGCCTTACGGAGTACTTTTGATCGGTGACTAGATCACACAACTGTTGTTATCTGCCTTACGGAGTACTTTTGATCGGTGACTAGATCACACAACTGTTGTTATCTGCCTTACGGAGTACTTTTGATCGGTGACTAGATCACACAACTGTTGTTATCTGCCTTACGGAGTATTTTTGATCGGTGACTAGATCACACAACTGTTGCTACTTGCCCGATGATGCCCGTTGCTACTGCTGCCATCTGCTAAACACGCTCAAAGTTCACAATGATAGGAGTACCGAGTCTTATTCCAGCGCATGTAAATAACAGTTTCTTGTTGTTAGATCCCACATACCTTAATCTGTTAGAGTTCTAAAACGACAGAACAAAATCACACAAAGCTTGCTATCTAGATACAATATTATACGTCTCCCGGACTTGGTATTAAAATATCCACGGCATAATTTTGATTGATGACTAGAGCGCAAAACTTTACCACCAGCACGGCGTCCACAATATTTACCGGCTGCTGTAACTTGTCAATCGTAATCCACTCTACAAATGCTTATAAATACAGTCTACCATGCGACACCTCTAAATATTCACCCCCACCCCCATAATTACCATCAATAATCCTGTAACGTGGTCTATTCCTTTCTCAACGCGTCAAACTATTTGGGTCCCAAAATATATTCTGGTATTATAACCCTTGAACTATTCCTGTATTGACATGTCTGGCCGCCAAACTAGCTCCGGAGTTGAGTAATAGATCATGACATAATCAGGATTGTGACATCACCCGTGGACTGTTCCTATCTCGACTTGTTGTGCCACCCAACTATCACTGGCGTTGAGTATGTATTCAGGGACTCTCTAGCAATCACATTCAGCAGCAGTATTATATTCCAATATTTGTCACTTTTGGCATGTGTGGACAACTTGTAGTGAGGCTTGGACGGGGGAAGGGTGCTGACAGAACGTGGGAGGAGCCCATACACCCCTCAATATTCTGTTATCCTTTTGTTCGGACATGCACCCCTATTGCGCAAATATGTTCCCCATTTGGTCAAACATGTACCCCTTTTGCTCAGTTTTTTCTCCCCTTTGGTTGAACACGCACCCCTTTTGCTCAGTTTTTTGTCCCCTTTTGGTTGAACACGCACCCCTTTTGCTCAGTTTTTTCTCCCCTTTGGTTGAACACGCACCCCTTTTGCTCAGTTTTTTGTTGGTCAAACATGTACCCCTTTTGCTCAGTTTTGTTACTTTTGTGGTCGAACATTCCAATTGCGCAGTTCTTGTCCTATTCCTGTCTTGAAATGTCACGCTACCAATCAGGTGCCAGGCATGTCATCACCAGTAGCCTATTCTTGTATTAACATCTCAAGCCTGCATTCTTGCATCAGGTGTGAGTCCATAAGTAGATTTTTTGTCATTGCTGGTTGCGACATTGATAGTAATATATTACTATGTCATCAGGGTTGCGGCCTTCTGTTTAGGGTAACGACCAGATCTCTCTTAGCCTATGTGTAACTTCCAGTGAGAGAGGACCCTAGGCACGCTTTCCAGGGGCGGAGGCCATCAACCGATGAAATGGGACAGCGGTGGATTCAAAACAAAAAACACCAACTCCTAGGCATTTGGTCAAACGGTCCACACTACCCTACACCAAAATCCTCTAATTATTAGACACCCATAAAAAATAAAAAACAATGGGCACATATAAAAAATAAAAACAATGGGACATATAAAAAATAAAAAACAATGGGGACACTTAAAAATAAAAATAATGGGCACACAAAAATAATAAAAAACAATGGAACACATAAAAATAAAAACAATGGAGACACATAAAAAAATGGGGCACAATCCCTCCATAAAAATCAAATGGGCAGAACTGAACACGATTAAAGGATCAAAAGGATCAATTACTTCTGGTGGTGTTTTGAACCAGCAGTGTGCGAACATATATTGCGCAGTTATGTGTTCATGGGGTCAAAGGTCAAGATGGTTCCATACTATCAGAACACTACTTTTACTTCTGTAAAGCAACAGCAACTGTTTTTACCGTAGACTGTTCCCCAAGCATACCGCTGGATATTTCTCGCGTAGTCTTTTAATTTTCAGCCATTTTTTTTAAACCTAGTCAAACAGCAACTATTATTTTCTGAGTTTCAGTAGCTTAAAATTTTTTACTTTTTATTTAGATCAAGTATGTTTGTTTATTATTCGTGACAAAATAGAAATAGACTACAAAAAATATTATGTCAGTAGAGTTTAACCAATTTAATTTTACACCTTAGCATGATTTACAGAAACAATTGTACTAGTTCTTCAAGAAAATGTAAGTATACTTCGGTTGAATAACTTTAATTTAACTTTTGAATTATCTAAAAAATAAAACAATAAGTTTGAATAAACAGCCTTTACAAAAGCTCTGCCAATTTCAAAGGTCTAAATGGCTAAATTAAACAGTACGTCACAATCGCACGAATTTTCACATGTTGTGTATTATAGCTTCAAAGAAAATGTTAAAAAATAGATTTTTAGTAAACTACCCTTAAATAAGTTTTACTCATGAAAACAAATACAACATCTAGTTAATCACAATAATCATTTTATATATACATTTTAAACCAAACTGTTCACACATATTCTAAAAAACTCAAATTTTCAAAAATAAAATATTTGTAACTACCCTAAAATTATTTATTTGTAAAACTAAAAAAATATTCTTATTTATAACGAAAAACTATTCACAAATTACCATTTTAAATTCAATCTTCAAAGTCAATTTCCAAAACATTCAAATTTTCTATGTTTTGTTGTAAATAAACTACATTTAAATGAATTTATTTAAGATAAATAAAGATTAATTATTATTGAAATGTAGACTAGTCTCCCGATACCAATTTTTAAACAAATCACTAAAGGCATTTTTTAAAATATTCAAATTAAAAAAAATCATTAGTTATCTACCCATAAACAAATTTCCACCCAAAACAAGTATACAGCTTTATATGTCATTTTTATGTCAAACACTCCCCAGTTATACTTTTAAGCAAATTTGTTATAGTCAAATATAAAATACCAGTTTTCAAAAATTCCTGCTCAGTAAAATACCATTTATCCTATTGTTACCCAAAACAAAGTGTACAGGGTTATTTGTAATGTCAAACACATCCAAAATACTCATTTGGAACCAAATCATGGCCATTTTTAAAACATTTCTTGTTTTTGAAAAATCAGTTATCAGTAAACTACCTATAACAGAGTTTTTACCCCAAAAAATAAGTAAACAGTGCTATTTTTTTTTGGTGCCAAACACTCCTAAGATACCCATTTGGGACCAAATCGCTAGAGCCATTTGTAAAATATTTCAAATTTTTTAAATATCTGTCATCATTAAACTACCCATAAATGATTTTTTACACCCAAAACAAGTATCACTGTTAATGATCTTGTTAAACAAGCCCAAAATACTCATTTAGAACCAAATAATTAGAGACATTTGTAAAATATTTAAGGTTTTTGAAAAATCAGTTATTAGTAATCTATCCATAAATGAGTTTGTACCCCCAAAACAAGTAAACATTGTTATTTTTAGTGTCAAACACTCCTAAGATACCCATTTGGGATCAAATCATTATAGAGCCATTTGTAAATTCACGTTTTAAAAAACCTGTCATCAGTAAACTAACAATAAATGAGTTTTTATCCCCAAAACGAGTATACACTCTTATTTGACATGTCAAATACTCCCAACATACCAATTTAAATCCAAATCGTTGGAGCCATTTGTAAAATATTTCAAGTTTTTGAAAAATCAGTCATCAGTAAACAAACCTTCAACGAAATTTTACCCAAATACCAATTAAATTATATAATGCTATTTATCATGTTAAACAAATCCTAGAGATGTAATTTAAAGAAAATCTTTAGAGACACTTTAGAAAAATTTGAAATAAAAAGAATACTTTCGGTAAGCTACCCTTAATTAAAGGGCTAGGGTAAAAAAACAACTATTTTTTGGTATAACCCTATAATATCTAAATATTATGTTTAAACAAAATCCGCCAAACCATTTTAGATTCGTGGCTAGAGACAGACTGACAGACAGACAGACAGGGGGACAAACAGAATGGTAAAATCCACTTTTTTGGATTCATCTTTATATAAAAATTTGTCATTATCTCAAGATTAACTTTTTCACGATCACAATACCTTCTCTAGGTATGAGAAAGTTAAAACGCTTCTCATTATCAAAGCTCATTTTCCAAATTACCTTCTTAAGAAGTTTATCAATATACCCGTTTAAATCAATTAACACTTTTTTTAATCAGGTGTACTTGAAAAGCGTTAGTACCAAATTAACTGACACAATTTTCCCCAAGGTTTTCCCCTACTTAACAAGCAATGTCTAGCCAGTTGATTTGCCAATCACCCGTATTTCTAAGTAGCAAAATAATTATAATAACCGCAACCTTAAGATTGATCTCAAAATGTTAGTCAATATTTTCTCATCCGCATACCTCACAAAAACGGACTCATTTGCATCAAAGCCCCATATAATTTTGTGCTATGAACAGCTAGCGATATTTTTTTTTTACCATGGGAATTGATCCAGATTTTGGTGGCGTTCCTGGAGAAATGACGTAACTATTATTTTTAGCGATCGTAATTTTTAAAGACATACGTGATTAATTTGAATCAGTTTATCATGAAACGATCATCCATTGATGTAAAGGTAATTAGTGTTTAATGGGAGCTAATAATTTACTGGTCCTTATAAAATGATCGTTATGTATATCCTTGCTTGGCAGGTTTTTTCCCCCACTGCTGTTCTAAGACCTTGCGACATATTTTTCGTTATTTTGAAGTTGTCCGTCCCTGGTGGCTGATTGGTCAAGGAGGTTGGCCATTGAGTCAATATAGGTGGTGCATAAAATAGTTGAATATTTATGTATGGGCGTTGGGTTTTTTTTCAAGAGAGGTGTCTTAGTTGTTGCACGCTCATATTCAGACGAAAACTCTTTAAAATTTGGCTTTTCTGCGGATTGCTCTTTCCTATATTATCAAATCGTTAAGTAGGGCCTTAATTATATTCGGAACAGCTTAGCCTACCCCCTGCACCTACCAGTGATCTAAATAATTATATCACCCCACTTTAGTGGCTGAATGGTCTAAGGCGTCATTCTGGTGTTAGACTCGCTTTCCGATGAAGGGGAGACCGGGGTTCATATCCCGGTTGGCTCTACTGAGGGTTATTTTCCCTAAATGATTTACCACTATCCCTCCACGTAAATTCGGGTAGATTACCTCTAAAATGCTTCCGTCCTTATTCCTACCTCATTAGACTAATTATCATATATGTGTATAAACTGAACAATTAATGAGACGCGATGATAAAAAAAATATTATTTAACTTAAATACTCTTTTGTCTGACATAAATACTCTGCTGGAAAGCTCAAGCTACCTATGAACCTACTGGTGATACTAGTAATTATATTTAACATAAATACTCTCTCGTTTAAAATGTCTATTTTGCTGGAAAGCTCAACCTACCCCTGCACATACTAATGATGTTAATGATTATATCTAATATATATATACTCTCTCGTTTAGCGTGTTTATTTTGCTGGAAAGCTCAAGCTACTCCTTATTTTTTTCTGGAAAGCCCAACCTACCCTTGCACCTACTAGTGATTAGCTGACAAGTCCCCTCAGATATTATTTCTGACACATCCACACCAACAAGATTATGTGGACATTAATTAATTTTCCCCGTACGGAGTGTACATAAAAACAATGTTACTTTTGATTGCGTTCCAAATGTCGGTGTTTCAGAAGTTACCGCCTCGCGCTACAGACTGAACATGCGGTCTGGTCGGTGAATGCTAATGCCTCCATTGTCCTCTCCTCTTGTTTATTCTAATAATCCGACCATCCCACTCGCGTCTTTGGAAGAGGGCGAACGATATTCCAAGAGGTCCCCCAGCGAGGAGTAGGAAGCGGTTGGCATTCTATCAAAGATATAAGATTACAAATTATTCCCTGTCAATTTCATAATGACGTTAACGAATTTTTAGTTGGGCTTGTCTGACGGAGGGATCCGGTTATGCAACGGTTGACACATTGCCGGCGTAGGTCGGGGAAATACCGAGACGCTACTGGTCCCAAGAATACGAGAGTTTAGGTGAAATATATTTTGTATTTAATTGTATATATATATAATTAAAATTACGTGGTCTAATCAGATTAATTGAATCAATCAATAACTCAGTAAGGCATCTACTAGAACCGGCGGGCACGCGAAATAAATGTAAAGCTCATCTTATTTAGTTTACCAGTGACAGAGAGGTCAGGGTTCGAGTCTTGGCTGAGTGTATTGAAGGTATTTTTCCTTATTGTTTTCCCACTTTCCCTCCTCTTAAATGTGGATACATTTCCTCTAAATTCAACCTTATTAATCACATCCTAATTACTTTGTGTAATATAATGCGTAAAGCATGAGCTGTTACCACCCAAAGCTAATATATATCATATAGAGTTTAAATTGGCTTGATTTTTTTTAACGATAACGTTCAATATGGGAGATATTAACGGTCTAATATACGAGTTAAGGAAGAGGAAGGTGGTGTATAGGAAGGGAACCCCCATTAGTGTAGATAAATGAAAAAAATTGTAGTGACAAATCAAGTGTCAAAAAAAAACACATTTAACTTAATAAGTTAGGTTTCAAACCTCGACTTCTCCGTCACAGTCTAGTCTACTGTGAACATGATGCCTTAGACGTCGTAGCCACCAGTGTAAGTAAATATCTGAAAATGTTCTTCCACAAACGTTGGACTATATTAATTCATGTTATTTATTGCCAGCTTGTTTCTAAAGATAAAAAGACTAGCGAGAAATCCAAGTGTAAATGTACAGTACATTTCTACTTTGGTAAGAAATACATATAAGCTGAATTCTTCCGAAATCTGTCTTTTCGGATTTTGTTGTTGTTGTTGTTGTAAAAGCAGTACTTTCAAATGTTACTCTTAAGACCACAGTGTTGTTGAAGGCGCTATTAATTTCATTGCTAGACCACACATTAGGCTTCTCTGTCTTTCCTACACGACTAGTACTGTGTGTGTGTGTGTGTGTGTGTGTGTGTATATATATATATCAGCGGGATGACGTCACAGTACAGTAAACTATTTTTAGCTTAGCAAACTGTTTTTTGAATGTGTGTTTGTTAAGGTTTTATTTCAAGTTCTCAAGTGTTGTCCTAGGTTAAGGGTAAGTTAGTTTTTAAATCAGGCTGTGATAATAGTCCTGTGTTTAAAGTATGCTATTATTACTAATAGCAGTTATGTTACCATCAGGTCAGCCTACGTGCTAAGTTGTTTGACTTAAA
Organism: Timema genevievae; assembly: GCA_902155825.1. Taxonomy (NCBI): domain Eukaryota; kingdom Metazoa; phylum Arthropoda; class Insecta; order Phasmatodea; family Timematidae; genus Timema; species Timema genevievae. The sequence continues at coordinate 42,865 of CABFWO010003021.1, read as the reverse complement.
CAGTCGGGACTCAGTGCACAGGATGTTGTGGAGAGGGGAGTTTCCTATTAGTCTCTAGCCTAATATTGATTAGTTTTAAAAAATGTAGATTTATTTTATTTGTGCTTTTGGATAAGGATGTTTTAAGTACCTAATAATTTTTTTTTTGTATACCACGTCTTGCTAACCGTCTAGACTATCAGATAATTTAAAATAAAGTGGTATAAGGATGAGGAAGGTAAAACTTTGGAGTACTCACATTTGCGTGGAGCTAAAGTGGGATACGAACCTTTAATTTTCTGTCACTACAAAATCTTACTAAATATTTATATTTAATTATAGCTCCAAAACTATTGGTTTTATAAAAATATGTTTCAATTAGAAGATTTTTGTTTTTAATATTACTACTACTTTACAATACTTTACTTTCGTATCTCAAATAGTTGTGGAGATATGATAAAAAAAATTGCGATTTTCTGCTATTGTAAAGTATCCTCAAAGAAATTGTCATGGGAAAATGAAAGCTTACATTTTATTTTATAAGTTAAACAGTGCCTAGATAAAAAATTTGACCAACATTTTTAGAGCAGGTTTTGGGAAATACTTTTTCCTCTTTCTGCCCTTAAGTAAACTACCCTTAATTTTAGAGTTAGATATATAATTCCAAAAATTCCTCGGGTGAACTCTATGAAAATCATAGATACTAATATTTAACCCGACCAATAGAATGGCTTCGACTGTAGGTTGAGATACAAACACACAGACATACATACAGACAGACAGACAGAAGACATCGCTAAAACAGCTCTTTCAGTTTCACGGGGTCATGAAACGATGACATTTATGAAACTATAGATATATTAGGATTAAAATAATTATATCTTCAAGGTATTGAGATAAAGTAAAAACATGCTTGATTGGATTAAGTCGAGGAGAATTTCGAGGTAACCTGTAATGGCTCCTCCCCCTCCCCCTCCCCCCTATATTTTGGACATCCTTAGAGCGCATGTCAGATCACATTTCTAGTGTTACGGCCGTAAAAAACTCGACGTAGAAAGAGAGAATCAAGATTGTTGCCTATCAACTATTGCAACAACAAACAACAAAAATCTTCCATTAAAATTATACGGTTAGATTAGAGTGGTAGATAAAGTCCCCCGTTTTGTAACCAGCTGTGTTCTTGTAAACCTCTTAATTAATCACCACGACCTGTAAAACGTTGTATGCTACGTGCCGTTCGCGCTCAAAGAGCCATTTTCATTAAGATTGATCTCAATATTGTGTTGCAAAACAGGACGTTTTCAGAATGACAAAAACGCCGCGGGCAGAATATGAATGAATAGACTCCATTCTTAAAAATCCTCTACTTCGTTCTAAAGAAGAACTAATTATTTTGTTTTGGTTTTATTGCAGCCACTGGCGAGTGAATGAGGTTACACAATGATGAGTTACATACCCTGTACTCATCAAATACATTGTTAGGATAATCAGGTCTCGCAGATTACGGTGGGCAGGACATGCTGCACGAATGGGAGATTCTAGAGCCTTGTTCGGGGTACTGACTGGTTAACACCTGATGAGAATTGACCATTAGGAAGATATAGACACAGATGGGAGGATAACATTAGAATGGGCCTGAAAAAGATAGGGTGTAATGAGGTGGACTGGATAGAACTTGCTCAAAATAGCGATAGGTGGCGTACTTTTATATAAGTGTGGCAGTGAACTTTCGAATTCCTAATGCCATAAAGTAAGTAAGTAAGTAAGTAGTTATTCTATATTCACATCTAGTTAGGTAAATCTATCATTTCAGTCTAGTTTGAAAAAAATGTGCCTTGTAACTTACTAGCCATTTGGGACAGCCGCAAATTTATTCAGGAGAAGCGTACCTCCAATAACGTGGAGAGTGTGAAACCATTTATGAAAAACTACCCTCAATGCACCCAACTAATATTTGAACCCGGGTCTACCTGTCAACTTCAGTCCAGTCTACTATGAGAGGGATGGCTTGGATCAAGGGTTCTTAACTTTGTTAGTGCCATGGGCTCCATTTGCAGTCTCGTGAAGCCTATGGTTACTTTGGCTGTCTGGTGAAGCCTATGGACTCTTTTGGCTGTCTGATGAAGCCTATGGACTCTTTTGGCTGTCTGATGAAGCCTATGGACTCTTTTGGCTGTCTGATGAAGCCTATGAACTCTTTTGGCTGTCTGATGAAGCCTATGAACTCTTTTGACTGTCTGATGAAGCCTATGGACACTTTTGGCTGTCTGATGAAGCCTATGGACTCTTTTGGCAGTTTGGTGAAGCCTCTGGCTCCTTTGGCAGTTTGGCGAAGCCTATGGACTCTTTTGACAGTTTGGTGAAGCCTATGGCTCCTTTTACAGTTTGGTGAAGCCTGTGGACAGCCAGGTGAGGCCTAAGCATACTTTTGAGAGTCAAACTAGTGAAGTCTATGGAGTTTTTCTCGGAATAATGTTTTTAAATGCATAAAATACATAATAAAGGAAACCAATCATATTTAAATACAAATATCAAAATATATTAATACAACAAATTTGCTATATAACAACAAAACAATACACTTAAAATTTAGGAAAAGTTAAAGTTAAATTTTATATTTTAAAGACGTGTCAGTGTGAAGGCTGTTATTGCAACAAGTTCACGGACCCCTAGAAATCTATCCACATGGAGTACATCAGGTTAAGAGCCCTTGTTTTAAACTATGCGACCACTGACGCGGGTTTTAATCTTGGCTCTGAAGGTACCAGAGCAAGTTTTGAATGATTTTGAATATAACATTTTTTTATTGAGATTACTCTCTTGATTAGCAAATTTTTTTCTAAATAATAAAACATTGTTGGGGATATTTTTTAAATAAATCATTTTAAATTCAATAAATACTAACGTATATTTTACGTTGCAATGAAAGTATTAAAGGAGCCCCAAAATATTTATTTTAGAATAAAAGTGTGTTAATCAAGAGAGTACATATTGGTTTCCTAACATCAACAACAAAAATACTAAAAACAATTTAAAACTTGCTTGTAGAGCTAGAACACTCTCACATCAATGTTTAATTTTTTTACAATTTGAAATATTCGGTTGTTAAAAATAAAAATAAAATAAAATATACGAATTTAAGTTTAAAACTTTTAGACCTTAAAATTGTATCCCTCCGCACCAATAGACTCGTGGTCTAAGGTGATACACTTGTATTATAATAAATCGCTGTAGTTGAGGTCGGTAGCCTGGATCCCTGCTGGGTAAACGTCTTCACGCTAATGCCGGTGCACTTTCTTAGAAAAGGGCTCCCATAATTCCTACAGCTTGTACTGATCCGGTAATATCCTTGGTGCTAAAACGTGATATATATGACTGTATAATACTTATTTCTTTTAGGTCTTATTTCAATGGATGAAATTATCGTCACATTTAATTTGTCTAAGAAATTATTTGAGACAGAATTTAAAAACTGATAAATCACCTTAGTAGAAAAAATATAATACAAATTAAGTGACGATGAAATATATAATACCACGTTTTAAATAATAAGATATTACTAAGATATAATATTCTCTTTAAAGAAAACTCGATATTATGTATTTTCTTTGTATAGATCTTTCGATCAATTTGTTTTGCTTATTACATAATTTACATGTTATTTATATTATTTCCCTCATAGGTTGGCTAACTAAATTCTAATAAAACCCACTTATTTGATTTAGATTATTTTAATCCGCTTCGGTGGCGTAGTTGGTTAACGCGCTAGTCGTGTTGAGCTCTACTGCCGAGGACGGGGAGATCAAGGTTGGAATCTCGGTCGGGTGAACTGGGGG
>CABFWO010003021.1:26724-39016 GCA_902155825.1 Timema genevievae | reverse complement strand
CCTAAATTCAACTTTCCCAATTCCTAATCCATTAGCGTAATTAGTACTTAAGCGTATAACCCGAACGGATAGTAAGACGCGGTGCTATATAATAATAATAATAATAATAATAATAATAATAATAATAATAATAATAATAATAATAATATATTATTTTATTTTAAATATCTCTAAGATTGTCTAGTTTTGTTTGTCAGCGGTAAAGAGGTAAGGGTTTGAATACCAGTGGATCACTCTGAGGATGCTTTTTCCTTAATTGTTTTCCACTCTATCTCCACGTACTTTAAGTGCGGCTACTTACCCTCTATATTCTACCTTCCTCAATCCTACCCCATTTGTGTGGTTAAATGCGGAGAGCCCGAATGGTTAGTAAGACGCGGTGCACATACAATATATACTAGGTACTTAAAACGATGACTCATGCAACCTTTTTGAATTAATAAATAATTTCTTGCCCACCGAGAGGACGTAGGGTAGTGTTGAAAGCGCAGATTGAAAATAATTATATCGCTTGTATATTGAAAAATATGTACCGGTTTATTTCATCCAAGTTTGATGTTATCTTTATAGATCGGATAGTACTCCCGATAGCCATTCATTTTAATAGCACTTGTTTCAAAACATCTTTATGTCCTTTAATGTCCGTGGGCTATGTTTGGAGACCAAGGTTCATCCTCGGCGGCATATCAACAAGTCTAGCTACACCTGTATGTTCCAGCATTGGGTTAAGATCAGACGTGATTAAACTCATGATATACTTGCCGGTGGTCACGTTGTATAAGCTGAAAGACTCTCAATAGACTGGGTTTCCGGTTAGGACCACGGGAAACTTGCCACCCATTTCCACAAGCGAATTTATCAGCGCGACTTAGGAGCACGATAATTACTCTAATGAGGTAGGGATGAGGAAGGAAGAGATAAAAATACCCGCATTTGCTTAGAAGGGGAGTGAGAAACTAGTTTTGGATAAATTATTCTCAGGTCTCAGTAGACCCAAACTGGATTCAAACCCCGATCTCCCCGTCATCAGCAGGCCAGTCTAACACGACAGTGGCACCTCAGACCATTTGGCCACCGAAGCGGATTCTTGTACAATAAATTGTGTCGTATTTACCGGGTCAAAGAAAATTTGATTTGGTTCAGTTGGTAGATGCCATATCATTTTCAGAATTTACATTCGAGCATTCAACATTAAATACAACATGGGCACCTGTGGGTAGTGTAATGTAGGAGGTTTTTTAATGCAACATAATGTTGTTCTAAGTGGCTGAAGGACCGGTTTAAATAAATATAACCTTGAGGGTTTTTTCGTGCTCTATAACTCAAGAGCTTAAGAAGGATGACTATGATATAATTTATCTTATATTATCTGAAGAAGATATAAAGTTACATATCATTAAAGTGATATAAAATGATATTAAAAATAGCTTGTATATGTTACGGTTTTGGTACTAATTATTTACAAGTACATCTTTAATTGTATATATTATAATCTACGATTCTCAAGTCAACGTCCCCACACTTATATTCACAGCTTGGATTTTATGTTATAAAAATTTAAATTTAAATTTAACCTTGGCTCTGAATCTATCCATAGATTAAAAAAATACATAAACAAGTTGTCATGGCAATTCTATGATATAGTTTTATAAGATTATTTATGGTGATTGGAATTACGAGAAAACAACTGAATTGATTTTGACAAACAAACACTTATTTTAAAGGTTATGGATCCAGGATATTGTAAAAATTTAGTTTCCAGCAAAAAAACTCGATTTTCCAAGTGATTTCCCAGTTTGTATGATGTGTGCGCAGTGATTAATTTGTACAGTCATTCTTTGTTTACATCACCATGGAAACTCTGATTTGTGTATGGTTGTGTATCGGTAGATAAAATATTTCTCTTTGAATAAAAATAATAACAACAACATCATTATTTAAGTGATATGGTGCAACAAATAGAGAGCTGGGTTCTAATCTCGATGTGAAGGGGAAAAATACACGTTTTGTTTAAAATTAAACAGCGGCAGCTCAAAATACATAAAAAATTGATAGCCTTTGAGGAATAAACTCTTTAGGGGGCGTTAAAAGTATTGCTTGGGAGGGTGTGTCAGGCTTTTATTATTTTTGTGACAACGGGGTACGAGGGCTAGAACAATACTTCCGTCAGAAAGAGACGGGCAAGAATGGCGCAGTGATCCAGCCACCCCCAATAAGAACATAATAATTAAAAGTGTCGAGATGTGAATTCAAGGACCTTGGTCGTCAATTTAAAATTAGTTTAAAGCTTTTTATAAATATAATACTGTAATTCATGCATTCACTAAGAATACTATTTTTACAATTTAAATTAAGTGTAAATTAAAATATTTTTTAATATGATTTTATACATTTTTTAATTTTACTTGTTTAGTACAATACATTTAAATTCATTTTATAACACTGTTTATTGTAATATTTCGCACCATTAATGTATACCACTACTGTAGTAATTACAGGAAATTTATAAATTACATAAAAATAATGGTTATTCCAGTGAAAAAAATTACAAAAAATGTCGCCAGATAAAACGTGAGCAATAGGAAGTGGGATGGAAAGGGGGTTGGGGGGTTGGTAGCTTAATTTTGTATACAAAAGGAGGAAGGAGGTCGAAAATGTCCCAAAAGGTGCTTACGTAATACTAACTAGAAAATCATTATATAAATATTTTACCAATAAAAACATGTTTTAAATACATTTTGGTGTGATATTCTGGAGCCATCCCTACAACACCCCACTAGTTGTATAAAATAGGTAATATGATTGTGTGTTTGTCTGTAGATACTAGAACTCCAAAAGCAAGAAACCTAGAAAGTCGAAACTCATACGTATTTAGGGGCTTAGGATTTTGTTTTTTTAATTTTGACATCTATTGCGAGGCAGACGTAATAAATCACGCGGAAAAAAGTGATTCTTTATGAATATATTGTACTATTGAATATAATATTAATTTGTTTTCTGTCTAATCATGGAATAATATCAAATTCAAATCCAAGGAGAAATTAGCCTACAGGAGAAATTTCAACCTTAAATCTAATAGAAGCCGATTTGGTTGGTTGTTTTTTATTCACACTAGAAGGTACAATCTGTATTTGAGTTTATCTTACATTTAATTATGTATTCACACAAACAGCTGACTTATCCATTAAAAATAAGATGATTCATGGTTCAACTCCTTAGTTCACGTCCATTGTTAAAAGTAGCTGCAAATCCATGAAACCCAGGAAGCTAAAGCATTGAATATGTACTGTACAGTACAAAAATAAACCTTGTGAACCTTGAACTTATTATTTTTAATCAGCTCAAAACTATTTAATTTTACATTTACATTAATTTCAACCACAGACCACATGATTGTATATTGGGGGATGGGGGGGATAAAAAGTAGATATATGTAACATGGCTTAGATCTACAAACTTAGGGTAACATCAGGCTGCGCATCTCGGGAGTACTATATGAACTTTGAAATATATTAAGAGCGAGCTTTACACTGTAAACCTCTTGACCATTGGTGTGGGTAGCCTCGGAAATAGGATAGATGAAACTACGAATACTTATTTAATGAAACCTGGGGGTGTGCACCTCAAGTGAAGCTTATTTACTTATATATATATATATATAGTCTGACGCTTTATACCACTTGACCACGAATGCCAAGAAAATGAGAAAGCTTAAATTTGTTATAAGTTTACGTACCTAATGAAATTTTAGTGTGTTCATCTCAAGAATATTTTGTTCTACTTTAATTTTTTTCTAACATTTGAAGTTTTCGAATGTGTTATACTGTTTAATGTGACCAAAGCTGTGAGCAAATGCTAGTCTGGAATATTTTCTGTGACTTTCACATATTCTATCACGAGCATGAAGACTTAAATCGAGTAGATTTCAGTTTGTAATGTTAGAAATGTATCCAATATTGCTATCACTGTATGTAATGTTTTAAGGTGAGGATGTGAGAAAAGGTCAATGTTTTTGCCGTTATTATGGCAATAAATAAATAATAAATAATAATAAATAATAAATAAATAAATCAAGTATTAATCTAGTAGAAACAAAGAGTTTAATTTTCTTCACATGGTGATATCAACAGTTGTTTAATATGTCATGAGCATAACGGCATTAGATGACAAACATTTAAGTGAAGTGGAATGCCACGCCTCCACCGTGGTTCGGATTCCACGTCAAACTGTATGTCCTCCACTTCATCTCGCAATCACTCTACCATTACACATTAGCGTAAGTGAGTATAACCCGAACGGGTAGTAAGACACGGTGCTAATAATAATTTTTAAAGAAGAGAAAAAGTTGTCATCAAATTCCAGGACATCCTTGACAAATATTCAAGAAATGCGAAGAAAATTAAACTATGTTTCAACTGAAGAAATACTTGATTCATTTTGACCAAAAACATGTTTTGCTATAAAATCTCCAAAAACAGTGACTTTTTTTCCACGTCCCCAACATTCGCACCTCTAACTTAGTAGTGATTAGTTTTCTACCCGGGCAATGCCGGCCACTTGCCGCTAGTACACACATAAACAAAGAGTCTCGTCACCCAGCCGGAACTTATTCTGCAACTTTAATTTACAACGGAGATTTTTCAGTGAACCTACTAACAATTGATCCTGATACTAAAACACACCAGAAGAGTAAAAAATAATGGTTTTGAATCAGGGACGTATTTAAAGTTCTCAACGGGTAGAAGGAAACTTTGGGGTGTAAAAGGGGAGGGGGTTGGACCAAAGCACTCACTCATAATGTTAAATAAGTATATAAACCAAAATTTGCTGTTCATATATTAACAAGATCATACCGTACGAGTCATGACGTAACCAGTCACGATAATAGACGGCTGCAGTCGACCACACAAAATGTGTACCACCATATGACTCAAGGTAAGCACGCACATTGCATGTGACATAGAATACAATGTTATGATAGCCTATGGCTCAATAATAGTATATAATTATTTTTCATTTAATCTTTTGGAAAGGTGCCTTTAAATTTTAGTGCAACGCGTCTCACCCCCCGTCCGGACTATTCTAATCTAACTACACTAAATATATAGGGGCAAGGAGGGTTTACTCTAGAAGAACTATACTAGCATTTTCTTAAAGACAAAGAGAGAAACAAATTTAGGAAAAAAATACTCTCAGTGCACCCGTCCAGAGTATGAACCCTGAAATCCCCATTACCAACGATCCACCCCTATGTTAGAGCGACGCCTTAAACTGTGGAACCACCAATGTGGTAATTTAAATTTAAATTAAATGAAATTTCGAGGTAAGATTAGGGGGAAAGTTTTACAGACTCACAGGATCAGCGGTGTAAAAAAGTTTTTGGTTTAAGGTAGAGGGGGGAGGGCCAAAATAAGCTTGTGGTGCCCTTTGTATTTTAAAAATAATATTTAACTTATAATTTCTGATGTGACTGATTATATATGCACATGACTTGAAAATTAACTTAATTATAGAACAGACACAACACCCAATCCTCCGGACGTCTATTCATCACTGGTTGTAGGAAAGCCCCAATTTTGATAGATTGAATTTTTTTACACTTATTCCGGGAATCAAATCAGGGACCATTAGCTCAGTAAACAGAATCATTACCCATTGAGCAAAGGTGTCGGACTTAAGGTGGCAACATAAATGAAGTTGACCCACTTCATATGCTGACAGTGGCACCCCTAGCACGTGAGTAATTCCGGGATCACGATCAACTTAAACTTAACTTAACGTAACTTAACGTAAATAACCTCCTTGTGTGTTTAAATGGAGGCGATCACTATGCACTTAACTTAACGTTGACTTGCAGTTAACTTAACGTAAGAGATGTCCTGGGAGGTCTTTTACTTTACTTTACGTTACTTGAAGGGCATCACGTGATATAGCCAGCCAATCATTATGCGAGTGACGTCATCAGGGATATTTAGTAACTCATTTGTTGGTATTATGACTAATATTTACTCTTTAGCTTAAGTTCTAATGATCAGACATTGAAACAAAATAATTAAACTAAAATATGAAAGCTAAATTTATCAAAAAAGTGTTGTCATATATATTTATTATATCTATTGAAAACTGTAAACATTCACAGATCATCACTGTAAAACTAATACAAATCACAGATCATACTCGAGAATGAAGATGTTTGGCTCGAGTTGTTACGTTAAGTTACGTGAATCGTAATCACACATACGATAAGTTAACTTTAAGTTAACGTTACGTTAAGTTACGTTAAGTTAACGCTAAGTTGATCGTGATCCCGGCATAAGGTAGTTTCATCGTAAACTGCTTTGATCTCAACTTAAGAATTAGTGGTGTCTCTATACAGGCATCCTCGGTGCCCCTGTTGATTTTGGGTTGTCAGCCCCTTATACCCCCTCGGTTTCACCATTTCTTCCCAAGATTCTCCCTCATAGGCTACGTTTCTAGATGAAACTCAATTAAACTTATTCAACGGCTGAACTCTTGTTAATAAAAGAAAATAGAACATCCAAAACATTAGTCTGACATCCGTCATCGAGTGAAGTTGTAAAAAAACCATCGAGGAATAAAAGAACCAAACATAAAGTCATCCTTATAAATAACTTCATTCTCAGAATGTTAAGAAGCTAATCATCACATACTCCAGGCGACATCTTTTCGAACGATTTGTTTGTAAGACTTTCTACGCAATTATCCCTCCTTTTTTTCTTCTTCTTCTGCGGTATAGTGTTTTTTTTAACATTTTTATTTCATCTTCTTCTTATGTCTGAAAGTTGGAATGTCGAGAAGTGAATAATCTTCTTCTTGGGGCCAATTTTCCACAACCAATTTACATAAGTTATACACACACACAGCGCGATAGTTGTGTCTACAGGCTGCCGTTATACACGTGCGAGGTGGAGCCGAAGGTAGGGACGAATTCACGGAGATATTACTTTGGGGGATTTTCTCGGTAATATTTCCAGAAATATTCATAGAGAATGTCCTCAACTCATAATTACAAAGATATACTTATTTTAAATCTTCAAGATGGGTTGGATGAGAATGCGAGCCAAAACCCATATTTTTACAGTTTTTATAGTTAAATAAATAGTACAGTGCACCGCATAGGCTTTCTTCCTCTTTCATCTTAAGGTAGACATTTACTAAAAACTCGTAGGATTTGTAAAACGAAATAGTAGGTATATACATTGTTGTTGAAACACTACACCAAGGATCATACATGAAATAACATACACATTTACTTACTTACACTATGACATTAGGAACTAGGAACACTGTTACAGAAATATCGAGAAAAGAGAAACATCTTTGCCCACCAAAGAGCATGAGAATAAAATTAATTTTCAGACCTGAATTAAAAAGTATTATATATTTGCTTATAGCTCAGAAATGTTAGTGCTATAAAAATATATTTAAAGTAAAATAATATTATCTTTGATAGTAATAAAAATGTACAATGATTAGATATTTCGTATTTGCGGAGAAATGATGAAAATAGGAAAATTTCCCATGTATAAAAGTACCCTCAAAGTCATTTTCATGAGAAAATGAGAATTTCTAACTTGTTTATAGTGATAAACAGTGTCTAGGTATAAAATTTAATCAAAATCGTTAGAGCGAATTTTGAATATATTTTTTTTATCTTTTTGCCCTTCAGTAAATTACCCTTAAATTTAGGGTTGTATATTTAATTCCAAAAAACCCTCGTGGGTAGCTTATGAAAACTCTGGATACCAATTTTTAGCCCACTCGGTAAAATTTATTCTAGGTTCTAGCCCAAGGTACAGACAAACAGATGGACAGACAGACAGACGGCATTGCGAAAACAACTTTTTTAGTTTCAAGGGGTCATGAAACCTTGAAATTTATCAAAATCTCTAGTACGCTTTTTTTTTGACGATCACAATACTTTCTCTCCAAGGTGTCGAGAGAAAGTAAAGGAATATTGGAACAAGATAAATATAATATCGCTTCAGTATATTCGCTTAGTTAAATTTCCCCCACAAATTTCTTTGAACAATTGTGTAAATATCATGAACATATTCACATTTGAACAGAAACTTTTTAAACTAACAAACATAGCTCTGTTCAAACCTGCTATGTCTACGACATATATTTAAACGCTGTTGATATTTTTATGTGTCGAACATTAAACTAAACATATCTACTGAGGTAATATTCCATTTATTTTGCCCTAAAAGCTTTTTTTGATATAAAACCTGCAAACATATTTACCTTAATTTGTGTTCTCATACAACCCACCTTAAACCAATCGTAGGCCTATTCACTATCATTAATTCAATTTAAAAAATTCGTTTCGGTAGCCTCATGCTCTAAGGTGCTACTCTCGTAATAGATTAGCCTGCCGATAACGGGGAGATCGGGTACACTGAGGGTGGCTTTTTCTAAAGGTTTTTAAACTCCTCTAAGAAAATGCGGGTGCACTTCCTCTAAATTCAACCTTTATCATCCCTAACACATAAGATTAATTGGTACATATCCGTATAACCTGAACGGTTAGTAGGACGCGGTGCTAGAAAAATATTCAATTGAATGAAAAAATCAAAATCAAATATACGTGAAATTTTTTTTGTACTAAATACAAATAACCGGTATTTTGCTATCCTTCTGAACCATCAGTTTACTTTAGTGAGGTAAGGATGAGTAAGATAAAAAGTATACTATTAGCCGTAGGTGAAACGTGAAAATAATAAAACCTTTATTCGTATCAGTGTTCACTTAGACTAAAACTCAGGTTCAACAATTCTGGTATGCCAGTGACGGGAAGGCCAAGGTTCGAATCTCAGCTGGGTGTAGTCAGGTTTGTTCTCCCGAGCCAGCTTCCCCAATTTTCTTACACACAAATGCTGGTACATTTTCTATAATATCTACGTTACAGTGTAGTTAAAATACTTTTTGCCCGGACGGGTAGTAAGACGTGGTGTGAATGTATCAACAAAAAATACACATGAATATGTGAATAGAGAGAGACATTTTATGAAACCCCGACTGTCCTGCAGAATTGACTCAGAATCAGGGTGTGATCTTAACCTAACAAAATAAAATAAAACAAGTCATCCAAGTCATAATACAAGCGATTGTTTGGTACATCATCCATGTAGGGTACATGTGTATCCTTGCCGTTGCTGGCTGCATCTGGCCAGGATGGGACGTTGATGCTTCGTGATGATAGAGAAACTACGCCCTTATGTCACATTGTGGAGACGTGCGTGTGTGTGTGAGTGTGTGAGTGTGTGTGTGTGGTCTAGGGAATGTAGAGATCGACGACAATGGAACAAATCTGGACCTCGTGAGTCGCTTCTTATGAGATACCCTGCGTTTACCCTGAAAGGTTTCAAGCTTACTTTGATTGGTTCCATTATGGCGTGACTGATGCTATATAGCAATATATTGTAATCCTTCAAAGTAGTTACCACCATCATGGCTGATGCTACTAAGTTATGCTGTTGTTTATATGATAATATCATAGTGTAATCAGTCAAGGTAAGACTGCTACCTTGGATGGTTCTTGTAGGTTGTAACCCATATGAGTAATAAGTATAGTAAGACCACTTACTTTTATGTATGAATGGAGTGATCATTAATCATCATAGACCGGAGAAAAACTCAATCATAATAGTATGATTCTATTGCCTCACGCATTTAGGGCCCATTGCTACTTAGGTCATGTTTGGAGGAATGGAACAGGATACCAATTGTGCTTCATACACTCAGAGCAACCTGGCAGGCGTTTATAGTCGTGGTACGGTCTAATCTTGCATCCGTCAGGCATTTATATTCGCGGTGCGGTCTAATATTGCATCTGGAAGACTTTTATGGATGCGGTGTGATCCAATTTTGCATCCGGTAACGCTTATGGACATGATGTGCTATAACCTTGCATCTTGCAGTATTTTACAGCACGGTACTAACTTAACATCTGGCAGGAATTTACGACATGGTGCGACTTAATCTCGCATCTGATAGGGTTTTAGGACAGTGCAAGCCTGACCTGGCAAATGACAACACTTTATGACATGATACGTCCTAACTTCACTTCTTTCAGTATTTTATGACGTGTACAATCTAATCTCACATCTGTCAATATCTTACAACGGGGCATGTTCTAATTTCACATATAGAAATATTTTATGACAGGGTACGTCCTAACATTACATCTGGCAATATTTTACGACGAGGCACAATATAACCTTGCATCTGGCAGTATTTTATGACCTGATACAGTATAACCTCAATTCTGGCATTATTTCACGACAAGGTAGATCTAACTTCACATCTATCAAAATAATACAGATGCGGCATGATCTAGCCTCAAAGTTGCAGTGTTAACTTGATTTACAATATCTTTTTGTCCTAAAAATAACATAAAGCAGTGCGACTTAACGTGTATGAGAGCACAAAAAAGTAAAGTCGATTGAGTTTATATTCCAAACTCACGCATATAAACTAGTTATTGTTTGCAAAAAGAGCAACCATAATTTAAAGAAAGTAAAAATTGACAAATTAAAAAAAAATAGTTTTTCAAAAATAGTCTTTAATATTTCGTTCAAAATGAGGACATAATAATTATTTTTCATGGTAAATAAGAAAATCTTTTTATTTTTACAAATTTAAAAATTTTTGGGGTAGTTTATAAATAAGTTAACTGATTTTTGAAAATTTGAAATTGGAAACAAAATGGTTTTAACAATTTTGTCTCAAATTTACAAAGGAAGCGTGTTTTTTTTAAAAATGATTAACAAGGTGATTTGTTTGTTTTTCTGAGAAAAAACCTATTTAAGTTGATGAAAATGTATTTTTTAATTTGTTTTATGCTATGATACACTATTAATTTTGATACAACTGTTTTTTTTATATTGATATATTTAACGTGCACTTTCTGAACGGACTAATTAAATCAGCACACAGCTTAAATTTAATTCATGAAAATATTTATGGCGTTTTTCGATAATTATATTTATTTCTTGCTATATTACAGGTAGAGAAAGTATTGTGATCGTCAAAAAAACAGAACTCAAGATTTTGATGAATCCCAAAAAGTGGTTTTTGAATTTCCGTCTGTCTGTACCTCGGATTAGAGCCTAAACTATTTTACATATTGAGCTAAAACTTGGTATCTAGGGTTTTCATAGGGTTTCCCAGAATAATTTTTGGAATTGGATATATAACCATAAAATTAAGGGTAGTTATTTCAAAAAGTCAAAAAGAGAAAAAATCAATTTCCTCAAAATTAGCTTTTAAGATTTTGATTAAATTTGATTTCAAAACATTTATAAATATTCCAAACAAATTGGCTACCCTCAATATTTCAGCAAAATGACTTTAAGGGTTCCGGTCTGATACGTAAATACTAATTATTAATTATCATATCTCCGTAACTCTTTGAGATATAAAATTACTTATCATTTCAAATATGTAGGTCTATTTATAATACAAATCTTTTATTTGAAACATATTTTTATAAAACCAGTAACTTTCAAGCTATACGCAATTTATATATATATATATATAAACTTTTCAAACACTAAAGGTAAAGTATTGCGACCGTAAAAAAAATCTAACATGAAATGTTGATGGATGTCGACGTCTTATGACACCCCCCTGAACCTTAAAAAGTGGTTTTTACAATGCCGTCTGCCTGTGTGTCTGTCTAACCCTAAAATTAAGAGTATATTAATAAAAAGCGAAAAGGAAAATAATTGATTTTCTCAAAATTGGTTCTAACGATTTTGATTAAAATTCGTATCTAGGCCTTGATAAGTTTATAAATAAAATGGTTATTCCCGTTTTCCTATGAAAATGAATTTTAGGGTACTTTACAGAAGCGGAAATTTCCGTATTTCCGCAACCATTTGAGATACTAAATAACCTTGCCGGTGGTTTGAACCATACATTATTATTACTATTATTATTATTGTGAGGGGAACACACCAGCATGACCAAACAATTCAGACTGGGAGTAAGGTTATTAAGAAAAGAAAACAATTTTTGTTCATCCCCTTCTTACAACTTTCCGGGATGTCTGCATTTAATTACGTTAGGAGGTTATGGACGAAGAAAGTACAATTTAGAGGGAATGTACCCACGTTTGCGTGGAAGAAGCGTGGGAAACAATATAGGAAATCAATCACCCTCAGTTAAATCTAGACCGCTATCCGAACACCGACCTCTCTATCATCGGAAAAACATGACTTTATCAATGTTTCGTTTAGTCCACGTGCCCGCAGATGTGGGGGGG
>CABFWO010003021.1:0-26630 GCA_902155825.1 Timema genevievae | reverse complement strand
GGGGGGGGGGGGGGGGCTACTAATATAATTTTGAAATTACTGTTAGTTAGGCAGGTACTTAGAACATATAATTCTAGAGAGAAAGGAGGGGGAGGGAGTGGTTCATAAACGTCCGTAAATGGTTTCAATGCATTTACTTGAGTTTAAGTTTGTAGTTTCACTCACATAGTTGGGAATGAGGACTACACGTCTACCTTGTCTGATATTATTTGTCAGTGTTGGGGGAGATAACAGAATTTCAGCGAAGAACACTGAAAGGGCACAAGAGGGAGAAACCTCTTATCAAAAGCGCACGAAGATGATGAATCAAAAGCGCCTTAGACTTTGTAACAAAGCGTACATGAAAAAAACAACTGCATAACGTGGCAACATAGCAAACATGTATTGTAAACAACCCCATCACTCTTAACAATAAATAGAATAAAATAATAAAATTACAAGATTAGGTTAGGTTAGGTTGTGTTAGGTGAGGATTTAAACACAATAAAACTCAAATTGAAATATAGATGTGTCTTTCGTGAATGAACCAACAAGCGGTGTTGTCATTTGGGGCTCAAAGACTACACACAATGGTGCGCTGTTGATGCACCAACCTTGTACTCTTCTAAAATATTCCAAATCAAGTACACTTTCAGTGAGTAGCTTAGTTTCAGTTAGGTGTAATGAGTTTTTTCTCTCTATATGGCATGATTTCACACTCTTCCTCAAAGCAAATGCGGGTATATTTCCTCTAAATTCTGACTTCACTATCTCTATCCCATAAGTGTAAATATGTGGATAGACTGGATGGGTAGTAAGAAACGGTGAATAAATATAAAAAATAGGCTAAATATATTGCACATAAATATAAAACCATTCCCATAAAAATGGTTGTCTATAAAATATTGTATCTAACTGCTTACTTTAAAGTTTCTCGGGCTGGTAGATATTTCTTCACACTATTATAGTAATCAGGCGTGTCTATCTTGAAAAAGTTATTTGCCCTAGTTTTCTAATTCGCAAGGCGAGATGGTACACGAAGATCTTACGTTTAACTAAGTCCAAACAACGTTGTTAATGACCTAATCCTTGAATACCGTGGAAAAAAGAGAAGTGAATGTGTTAAAAATTCAGGGAGTTAAATTTACGATTACATCAACCAACAAACCACCTCATATAAAATATGAGTAGACATTTCACCAACTACTTGAGTAATATAAAAAAAGGAAACTAAGAATAGACATAACGTTTTATGGGGTTACAGTAAAACAATTAAGTTCATAAAATACAGAGATAATTTTGGAAGACATGTTTATTTTATGGTAACTCATCGGTAAGACCAAAAACTGGTAGTAAAGATATAAAACATAGCTACACTATTTTAGAACAAAAAAATAATAGTGTGTCAGAAAAAATAATTTATTGAAAGGATTACAAAATATATATAAATATAGCTTTTTACATTTATGTGTGTTTTAATTCTTAGTGATAATCTTTTAGCAAAAAAATATTTTTCATGAATATGGAATTAAAACGAAATGTTAATGAATGTTAAACCGATCATTTGGTGTGGATAGCTGCCTCTCAACATTTATTTAAAATACATGTTGAAAAATGATTGTTGGACAGAGTTTCAGTCCCCGTATCCCAGTGTCATTTTTCAACAGATGTTTAAATAAATATATTAATAATTTTATTAAAAATAATTTTTAAAGTGTGTTTAATAGCAAGTTTATTGATGGGATAAAGATGAAGACGATAGTTTAAAATAAAATATACCTACATTAGTAAGGGTGTGTGGGATTCCCGAGGGAAAAATATTTCCCGTTCCCGACCCGATTGTCGGGAAACATATTCTGTAATCCCAAAAATTTCGGGAATTGTTTTTTTTCCATATTTAATTAACTTTTAAACTTGCTTTTCATGCTTTCTTTATTATTTAAATATTGTATGTTAACCTGTTCTAGATGTAAATTTAGATTTAATATGTGTTTCATAAATGCTTATAATTTAAGTAGCCTAATTTATAGCAAAATTATTAAAAATTGCTTAAATTTTCAACTTTATATATATTTGTTTAAATTTCCTCTATTAGGGCCTATATATTCATTTAACAAATTAAATATTGTCAGTGTTTTAAGGTACGTAATATTAGCAAATTTAGAAATAATTAGTTTTACATTTTTAATTCCCGTTCTCGTCTCGAAGTAAGGGATTTTAAAATTCCCGTTCTCGATCTCGTCTCGATGGTTGAGTCTCGTTCCCGATCTCGTTTAGAACCAATAAAGTCGATATCGCAAACCCCTATACATTAGCTTGACGAGACGCTGGATAAACCACAGTGTGAAATTCTACCCCTCAGTGTACCTAGCCAAGATTCAAACCTTGATCTCATCGTCACCGGAGATCCAATATTTCATGGACCTGGTGTATTTTTCAGCACTATCGTTGGCACAACTGTAAACCCATTTTTATGAATTGTATTTTAATGACGTCAATAAGCCAATAATTTCTATCTCATATTTAAAATATTGTAAGAGTGAACAATCTCGATCTCGAATTATGATAGATATGGAAGTTTTATGTGCCCTCGAACTAAAAAAAAGTGAGTTTTACAATCTACTAATTTACAATATCTGCCTGTCTCTCCATCTGTAGGCCTATCTGGGTCTACATATGAAACGGTTTAATTTATTTGATATTTATATGTTAAAAGCCGAAATCGCGATATTTTAATTATAGTTCTGAAATTAAGCGTAGTTTACTAATGAGTAATTACTCATTTTTGAAAATTCAATTTTTTTTTAAAATGGCTCAAACGATCTTACAATGGATGCACTGTTTTATTTTTCGTAGATAAATTATTTTAAGGTGGTTTATTGACGACTGATTTTTTTCAAAATTTGAAATAATTAAAAATTGACTAGATATTTCACTCAAAATTGATATTTGGGGAATATTTTACATAATAAATAACTTGAGGTCTTATGTTGGTTTATATTATTTTTAAATATGTGTAGTTTACTGCTGGCCGTTTTTTAAAAAAAATGTTGCTCCAACGATAATAGATTATGAGAACGTCTACGTACTTTAGTGTCGTACCGTTTATTTTATTTACTGATACGAACTTTAATTTGAGACTGAGAACTGACATACCCAAAGGAGTACTGGACGCTACTAGATCTACTTTCAGGTATTCCTACGCCCAGCCATGTGCTACTCAACTATAACTTTCGACAAAGGATGCCAATAATGAATAAAGTGACCTTTGGTCAATGTTAGATACTACCCATTTATTTTTTGTGTCCTTTAAAATTTTCCATGCCACATTGGTGGGCTAATATAGTCTGGTTAGTCAAGGAGGTCGGGGTTCAAATCCCGGTCGGATATATTGAAATGTAGTCATTACTAAATTAGTCTCCATTCTCCCGCCACACAAATGTAGGTGAAATCATTCTAAGCTCCAGCCTAGAGTCTTTAGAAACTAGACTAGTCCGGGTAGCGATATTAATAATAATAATAATATTTAGCACCGCGTCTTACTACCCATTCGGGTTGTACGCTTAAGTATTAATTACGCTAATTGATTAGGAATTGGGAGGGTTGAATTTAGAGGAAGTGAACCCGCATTTGCGTGGAGGTAGAGTGGAAAACCATTTAGGAAAAACCACCCCCAGTTCACCCGACCGAGATTCGAACCTCAATCTCCCCGTCCTCGGCGGTCGAGCTCAACATGACTAGCGCGTTAGCCAACTACGCCACCGAGGCGGGTGATAGCGATATTAATTCCATTACAGCTTAGTACAAGCTATTTTTTGGAAAAAGGAGGAAACAGCATTCGAATGGGTTGAGGATAAGAACTATTGTTAAGGGGGTTAAAAATAAACTCTCCTCAATGCATCCTATCGACCTTATAAGTCAAAGTCAGGCCCACCACCGTTCGCCTAAGAGAAGATAGTAGTGTGGCGAGGCGTAGGTTCCTCGCGAACGTTGTCCTCCTTGGAGAGATGCAAATCCGTCCCACACCCACTCGTGATCTAGAAAATATAGACCAAGTGAGTTATAGTTACACACCATTAATAATAATGTCTCCCTCCTCCCTTAATCGCGGGTGACCCCCACATCTTTTACCGAGAAACGTTCGTTATCTTGAATGGACTTTTAATTACGGGCGACCCACATCGGTGTACACGCGGATTAAGGCGTCAATCTAACCTGGTCTGGTTTGTGGGTGGGGGTGAGTTCACTCTTAGAGTAGGGGTTGGGTGAACCGAGGGTGATTTTTCCCCTCATTTGTTTCCCCCTCTACCATCACGAAAATGGGGGTACATTTACTTTAAATTACCCGCATTCGTGGTCGATTGTATTAAAGCGTCACTCTCGTATTAGACTGGATTATAGGGGACAGGGTGATCGGGGTTTGAATCCCGGCTGGGTGTATAGAGGGTAGATTTTCCTAAATGGTTTCCCACTTTCCCTCCATGCAAATTCAGGTACATTCACTATAAAATCATTCCTTCCTCATCCCTATTCCATTAGCGTGACTAATGTATGGTCGATCTTGGTGGTCTTTTTGGTAAAGTGCTCTCCTCAGGACTTATTGTTCATGGGTTCAAACCCAGCTAGTGCCAACGGGTTTTTGTTGAGCGATAAAATCCTCAGAACAACTTTGTTCGGAGGGAAGTAAAGCCATCGGTCCCCTGTCGATTATGACGTTAAAATAATCCTGGTAGGCATGTACCTTTCCCTGCCAAATTGGTAGGCCCCTTCACTCTCGCTCATAGAATTTCTCGTGTGCTAATATAATCAGTCAGTTCAGAAAGTGAACGTTAAACACCTCAAATGAATTAAATTGAAAAAAAACAACTAATGTATCCATATAGTCCGAACGGGAACTAAGGTTTTGTAAAAAAAGAACCCTTCTAAATTACAAATTACTATTAGAACATCTAAAAAATACATCATCTTAAAATGCAGTTCTCAATTCATTTGGAGGTTCTGTAAAATCATTTTCAAAGCTTCGTTAATTTGAAAAATTACACCTGAACACGGGAATAAAGCCCGTGTCTAGGTGTCATTTAAAAAAAAAATTATGAATATAATACTTGATATACTCGTTAATTAAAACATCATTTCCATCTTCTAAGCTTCGCTGATCATGTATAGTTAATTTATTGTACGAGCCTTAGCTTACCTCCATTTTTAAATATGTTAAATAATGCATTTTGTTGTTATAAATCTACTTTTCTCGGTTAAATTTAGCATTTAAATTGAAGTTTAATTGCTAAGACCTTGACACTTCATTTAAAGTCTTTACTTATCGTTTGTACAGCAACGAAGATGTTGACGAAGCTTTCCAACAATGTCTACTGGTTAGCGTCACAGGAGTCCTTCGAAAATGAATAAAATGTACAAAATAATCTAGAATATGTCGACACACTTTAAGTTATTTTTTTTTATTTCAACGAACGCTTATACAACTAATTGAATCAAATGATGGTAATCGAAAGGCGTGAAATGTTTTATGAGACTCGACTTACCTGACCAGCCTTGGACGTTTATGATATAGCGCTATAAATTATAGGAGATATTCAAAACACCTTCAAGGCGTCGCATTGTGCTGACAGCAGCTTACAATGGGATTGTTAATTATTCTTGACATTTCCTCTGTGGACGTACCGGTTATTATGCTATCAAAAGCGAGACAAAAAGTACGTGATTTAAGAATTTTTTAAATCATAGTTTGTGTTTAGCAAAAATACTAGTTAATAGCCACACTAGAGCCTCCTTTTAATAAGAAAGGCCTTTTAGAAAGTACAATCGCATTTGTTTGCGATCAACAATAATTATAATATTTTACTATATTATCAGTGTTATTTATAGGTTTTGATAATGTCTATCAAAAATGACAACTGCGGACCATAGGACTTGACGTATGAATACGTGAAAGTAGCTTTTGTGGTTGTGAGAAGGACAGTTTAGAAAATATAAACATAACTTTTTGCGATCAAAATTGTAAACCACATATATAGCTCCAGCAATTCTGGTCATGAGTTTTGTCTTCGACTATTTTACTCAGTATTCATTTATATCGATAGGGCCACTGGTTGTTTCGCTTTCTAATGCAGGATTTAATAACGTAGTGGGGTGACCTGGTGGTCTAGGGGTACGGTGTCAGACTTCTGTGCTGAGGGTCCGGGGTTCAATCCTCGGTCCTGGCACAGATTTATCTGATTGCCAAACCCTTCCTTCACCTCTGACAAGACGTGTATTAATCACAACTTGTGAATGTGTGGAATGCCAGGCCTCCACCGTGGTTCGGATCCCACGTTAAACTGTAGGTCCTCCATTTCATCTCACAATCACCCTACCATTACACATTAGCGTAAGTGCGTATAACCCGAACTGGTTGTAAGACGTGGTGCTAATAATAATAATAGCGTAGCGTGGGGTGTTGCCAGAGTAAGCAGAGTTTGTTTAAACTGTACCTGCCATTTGTTCTAACCACTGAGTAGAACACTCATTTACTATATCCTGATTTTGGTTGGAAGAACAGGAGAGAAGATTCAATCATATTTCTTTGCGCCCAACATTGATAACATTTCGCCATATTATGTGTGTTCTTCTATAGGTAATGATAATATATATCAAAAGTGACAGTTGCATATAGCATGTCTTGATGTATGAATATATTAAAATTATTTTAGTAACTTTAGTAACTAACCTTTAATGTTCTTCCTACCCAGGCCCGGATTAACACTTTTGGGGGCCCTGTGCCAAGTATTTTATTATTTTACCTCAGAATTTATTGTCAATAAAAAATCTATGTTTATTTTTCTGTCGAAAGTCAACTGTACCGTCTGCGGCTACATAGTATTTCCGGTTTACCGGAAATAAAGGTTGAGTTAATTTATTAGCACGGACTGTCGGAATCCACGTAATACCAGTCTGCCAGCACCCCTAGCGGCGCATATGGGATACAATAAATGAACCGATTTAAATACAATATTATCACAAAATAATATGACAAGTCAACGTGATTTATTTGCAAGGCCCCTAGCTTCGGGAGCCACTGTGCGTGGAACATTTGGTACATGCCTTAATCCGGGCCTGTTCCTACCAAAATCATACTAGACCAACGAATTGGCTTTAAGAGCCTAATCATAAATACGGCAACAAAATAACCACGAAGAAATTATTGCTATTAGGCCTATTTACCATTAGATAAAGGAACTCACTGAATTTCACAGCATATCGAATCAATACAGGAAGGTAAGTTAAGAAAATATAGCACAAGCCTTCAATAGTTTTTACCTCCCCTTCTTATAATGAGCATAATCATTATTCGCACAAAATAATTAAAAATGGATATGTTACTTTAACTCGTTTTGCTTATTTGGATTGAAGAGATAAAAAGAACAACAGAAAGGAAATACTTGAATGCAAAAACTGTGCCGGTTTAATTTAGGATACTAACGAGAAATTTTTGAACCGATTGATTATGCCAAACACACGAATTTAAAACAAATTTAGTAGTAAAATAAACGCAACACTCAGTCTCAGGGCCGTTAATATGTCATTGTGAAAGAGAAGTTCCTAATATTATGAATTATAATTTTTCCAGGCATGCCTGGAATCGAGCCCCAGACCCTTAGTTCAGTAGAGAGATGCGTTAGGATGTCTGTAACTAGCGATACTTTCATAGCAACATTTTTGTTGTACCTCAGAAGCCCGTTGCTATGGAAAGAGAGCGCAGTGTTTGAAGGCAATTTAGATAAGGATATCTGTGTTGAGTGACCTTAAGGGGTCTCCTGAGGTATGTGCGACCTTGAGGTAGGCGTAGGATGAGATCAGAGTTCACTGGGCTGCCCCCCTGTAAGGGGAGGGCGTGGTAACCCCTCCCTCTTTACACCCCTCCCCTCCCATGTCAGGGGCGAGATAGGATCTTCCCCTTCCCCCCTGACAAGTTCTAGGTGATGTCACAACACAGCAGTTCAAAACAACTTTCTAGGACGACCTCAGGGCAAGTCTTCGCAGCTCAATGACAGGGGAGGCCTACTGCTATGCCACGTACACACAAGCGATGTTTTCGTATTTAATTTAGTAGTGAAATTTATATTCTAACATTCATGAAATGACCAGTGAAGTAGCTTCTTCACACACAACATTTTCACACTATCATTGTGTTCATTCTTGTTTTGAGAATATGCTAATTTATTTAGCACCGCGTCTTACTACCCGTTCGGGTTGTACGCCTCTGTACAGCACTAATTACTCTAATAACCTAAGGATGGGTAAGGTTGAATTTATATATAGTGTATCCTCATTTTCGTGGAGGAAGAGTCGAAAACCACTTAGGAAAAAACACTCTCAGTACACCCAACCATGATCTAACCACGATCTACCCGTCAGCAGTAGTTCAGTCTATTGCGATAGTAACGCCCTAAACCAGGCGGCCACCAAAGTGGGTGTTTTGAGAATAGTTAAGGTTTGATTTACCATTAAGTGTATAGTTCTTTTTAGAAAATTAATTAAAAGTTATATGTATATTTTGAAACAAGTCGGCATAGTTTGAGAACTATGAAAATAATCTTTAAACTTCATTAAATCAAAACCACTTCCACTAAATTGGTTTTAAAAATCAAGATAGTTTTTTGTTTTGAAAGGCAGTGAAATCATTTACGTTGTTGAAAACTATGACCTGTACTACTAACAAACTACGCGCCAGTTTCCATGATAGTTACTCGTGTTACCATTAATCGCCACGATAGGGAATTCGTTTATACGGTGATAGTCGACTTGTATTGAAATTGGTTTTGACATTTGAATTATGCATAAATTTGGCCCGCGTGTTCGGGGAACTAGTGTAGTGAGACCCTGGCTCGATTCCAGGAAGTGTTTAAATACTTGTATCATTTGTACACCTTTCAATCTAAAGTAAGAAATGTTCCAAAAATAATTATGTCTTATGCTAGACTCACATTATGAGATCTGATGGAGGAGGCAGAGGGCAGGGCGCATTGGCGGTTTAAAGTTCACTGACAAAAGGAATGGACCTGTCATAATACAGAATACTGAATATTAATAATAAATATTGATTAAACTATGCCTATGATATATTATCTCTTAGTTCCCCCATTTGACCAATCATAAAACAGAGGCTTAGCTCTACATGCCCCACATGGGATTTTATTTTAGTTGATACCTGGGCAATGACTGCTATACTCAGTGATGAGAACAATCATAAATATAGTTTCAAATATATTTACTTATATTTAGAAAAATAAAATTTAATACTAAGTGAATTTAGGTTGGACAAGTTGTACCCAATGAACAAAAGCATGAAACTAATTTACAATACCCCAAAAGGCACAACAACGAACACAGCCGAAAATGTATTTATTCAAACCGCCTTATTAAACAATAAAATTGTATTAAATGAACAAACAATTTTTGAAAAACAAATATTCGTTAATACCTTAAGAAAACTCTCTCAACATACCAACATTAAAAAAACTTCCATTCCTGTCTGCACCTTCCATAGTAGTTAATGACCTGTTCGGGCCAGTGTCGAGAACACTTGAACCTTTTTTTAATTTCCTTTCTTGTCATTCTATCTTCAATCCCATATAATTTATTTAATTTAAATTAAATTATCATGAATAAATAAATTCAAAACATATCTATCTACTATCTCATTTCCACAATATCACAATACAAAATACCTTCTTATATGTACAATATCCTTTACTTCATATTACATTTTTCGGAATGTTCTTATTTCATTTCATATATACACGTTAATTGTAATTCTCCTATTAGTTTCCTTAATAACATGACATGGGATACTCAAGCACATAGTTTTAATTTCTGGTAAATGTGATGTTTCATAATTATTTATTTTTTCAACATTATAATTTATTAACCTTCATTAATTTTATGTTATACCACATTGGCTGGCACATTGAAACATGTCAAAATAACTGTGCAGCTCTTGCAGCCAGAAATCAAGGAACAGGGAACTACAGCTAAGAAATAAATTCAATTTTTACTTTTCAAATTTAATAATTTTTCTGTCATTTCTCAAGAGTAATACATTAAATTTTAATATATGCAGTCACATCATCTTTTGATTTTATCAACTTAGTTTTAAGTGTAATTGACTTAAATGTATATTTTAAAATGTACCTAATTTTTAGATGTTTGTTACAATTTCAACATATTCATAATTAAAATGTATCATAACTTGTAATTAATATTACCAATTTTTACAAATATTATTTAAATATTATGCATGTATATTATATTTATATTACATATTTATGTTTCTTTCACGTCAATCTAGTACAAATTGTACAACTTAAATTCACTTAATATTGAATTTTATTTTTCTAAATCTTCTTAAACGTTCCTTACTAAGCAAATGAAATGTGTTTTCAAAATATTAACTTACCCTGGAAAAAAGTGACGCCACAACATAACAACCAAACCTTTAAATACATTGTGTGATTAATAATTCATCTAAGTTACAAACAACTCGTTTAACGCTGCTATAGTAGGATTTTTGTATAGGAAGAATTTTAGGAAATACAAACATATATTTTCTTTGCAATCAACAGTGATAACAATTTAATATAAGTTGAGGAATTAATATAATCAATCAAAAGGGACAGCCGCCGCAAATGACATGACTTGAAGTAGAAAGCAAATCTAGTATTTAATGTAATTTAATTGAGGTATTTAACGTGCATTTTCTGAACCCACTTATTATATAAGCACATTAATTAATATAAACTAACTTAAATCTAGAACAGACACACCACCCAGCCGCTAGCTCACCATTATGAAAGAGTATACCCACATTTCACCAATGATACACTTTTCGGCCGTGCCAGGAATCGGACCTGGGACCCTTACCTCAGTAGATAGACACGCTACCGACTGAAAAGGTGTCTAGTTACTTTTCTATCTTTCAATAAAGGTTATTCCTACGAAAATTGGACTGTAGTTTTACAGGAGGGTACACAACCTTTGTGTACTGCGTCTCATCACCCGTCCGGAATATTCGCATGCTTACGTTAAGGAGGACTAAAGAAGAAATGTACTGGCATTTACGTGAAGGAAGAGTGGGAAACCATTTGGGGGAAATAAACACCTTCAGTATATTTGAATGGGATTCGAACTTGGATATTCCTGTCCCCATCAAACCAAACAAAACGAAACTGACGCTCTGGTTTTGTGCTCACTGAAGGCAGAAGGGTTAAAATAAAATAAAAATCTATGTGTAGTTATAATAATAATAATAATAATAATTATTATTATTATTACCGCGTCTTACTACCCGTTCGGGTTATACGCACTTACGCTAATGTATAATGGTAGGGTGATTGTGAAATGAAATGGAGGACCTACAGTTTAACGTGGGATCCGAACCACGGTGGAGGCCTGGCATTCCTCACATTCACAAGTTGTGATTAATACACGTCTTGTCAGAGGTGAAGGAAGGGTTTGGCAATCAGATAAATCTGTGCCGGGACCAAGGATTGAACCTCGGACCCCCAGCACAGGAAGTCTTACACCTTACCCCTAGACCACCAGGTCACCAACATCTTCACTCAAAATAATATTAAATTCCATAATAAATGTATACATAGTCTATTTTTGCAACTGCTGCCTCCTCTTTATGTTATAGAATGTTTGTTATTATTTCTCTGTGGACTTACTTCATTTTGTTCTGATATATGATTGCGTTTTATTGCCTTTTGTGCCGTCGTCGTGAATCATTTGTGGTAATCAGACTTGTGAATATATTTATTCTGCTTCTTTACGAGATTGCTTATTGTTGGTTAGGGCTCTTAATTGTACGATTCCTGTAGATGGAGCTGTAGTTGTTGACAAGTATCTACCTCCTTACCGACCGTGGCTAGACGCTCTGCACTTTGCTTCTTTTAATACCAGGATTATTTAGAGGCGTAATCCACGGGGTAGGGATGAGGAGGGAAGTTAAATAAACTCGTATTAAGGTGAGCAGAGGATGAAACAATAAGGTGATAAATTACATTTGGAAAAACCTCGGAATATTCACATGGCCTGGATTTATGTATTGACTTCCCCAACATCGGAAATCCAATCTATTGCGAAACTGGCGACCAAGCCCACGTAATCCCCCATGCAGGCATTAAAAATATATTCCCGTGCCTTGCGTTTTACTACTCGTCCAAGCTATCAGTAAATTTTAACTTGAAGGGTAGCGATGAGTGAAATAACATTCAGAGGAGATATATTTGCATTTGCGTGGGATGGAGAGTAGAAAACAATTTCTAAAAAAAACTTCAGTTAAACTGGCTAGGATTCAAACCTCACCCTTACCATCATTGTATAACAAGACTAGATGAGTCTGACGCCTTTAAACACGTGACCACCAGTGCATGCACATTATTATTTATTTTTACCAACGCATATTCATATCCGTCCTGGCTATACACATTTAACTACGATAGTAGGGTAGGGTTAACTTAGTTATAAATGTTCCCGCACTTGCATAAAAGACGAGGGGAAACCATTTAGGAAAAAAACAGCCACAGTACATCCAAACGGTCTTCGAACTCTAACCTACCCGTCACTGACATACTAATACGGATGAGACTGTCATCTTGGACCACTTAATCACCATTACAAAGTATTTAAGTAATTTCGTCAATTAGAAGTAAAATGATAAGATATCTCGTATAGCTAACCTCTAGAGGTAGCCGATGGTTTCGGAAACCCTTTCTAACCATCTGAGGGCGGGCGGGTTTCAGGGTTTCACCATTAATAAATGGTTTTGAAACGTTCACCTTCCTAATCTCACCACCACCGGGACTCACTATAGCCTTATAGAAGTACCAATATGAAGTACAAAACCGGGGTAGAACCTCAATCAAGATAATTTCCAGCCGAGTGTAAAACTGAAGCCTTAAAGTAGTTTGGACGCGATCTTTGTTTTATGTTTTACAGTTTTTAATGAACACAACAAGGTCGCGCACATGTCTGAGCGGGAGGGAAGACAGCCTACAGCAGTTAGTTCTTTAAATAGGAAAGGCCTTTTAGAAAATACAAACGTATTTTTGTTGCGGTCAAGATTGATAAAATTTTACTTTATGATTAATGCTATTTTATAGATATTGCAATTATATCACTAAAATAACAGCTGCGGGTCACACAACTTGATGTATGAATATTTGAAAGTACATATATTGTAGCTTTTCTAGCTATCAGATAAAGTTCTTCCTAGAAATATTGGGCTGTACAAAAATAAGGGACTTTCTATCAAAATAAAATAAATTTTTCAGCACCACTGGATACTGATCTAAAAGTCCTAGTTTTGATTTCCGGAGGTACCCAAGGTATTTTTCCCGAAAGAAAATCTTATTTTACTACCTGTTCATCCTATACGCATATATATTAATTATGCTAAAGAGTTATGAATGAAGAAGGCTCAATTTAGAGGAAGTGTACCAGCATTTACAAGTAAGGAGAGTGGCAAACCATTTAGTAAAAAACCACCCTCAGCACACTCAAGTGTGACTCGAACCCCGATCCCCCTGTCATCGGCAGTCTAGTCTATTGAGAAAATTACTCCTTATACCATGCGGCCACCTAAGCAGGTGAAAGAAGAACTGTCCCCATGGTCACCATGGTCTGGTTAATTAGACTGAAGTTAGGTTTAAGATTTCCACTGGCCCATAATCCCAATCATTCCATCATATCGACACGTGTATCACGTGTAGACAACATCAAGGTATACTCTGGGCAACGTTCTGTGCTCAAAGAGCTGCTAAAAGTCTACACACAAGGCGACAGAACTAGATATTGCATCTCTCACGGTCAAATATGCCTGCCATACGTTGAAAAAGGAAAAAGAAAATATTACAACATACAAACTAATATTTTCTCTTACCGAATATGGGTTTACACTTTCACATTGATAAATTAACGGCCGGGGACTGGATGTTGTGCCTGTCTTTGTCTTAAGCTAGATTATAAGGCGTATGAAACTACGACAGGCCGGTATATGGCTTTAATAAAAAACTGACCTAGGCCATAGGCTGGAAACAGTAATGGATGTAAAATTTTTCCCTTACACCTTGATATTCATTTGATGCTTAGTTGGTCAAACACGTAAACAAATAGTAATGTTTTCTTCAACACGACTCGGAATCGAACCACTATCACTTAGACTTGAGGCTGACCACTCCAACCACTTGTCCGCGAGTACGGGAGTGAGAGTGTCTGTTGAGGACACCATGTAAGGCAGTAGATAAACTGTGATCAATGGTTTCTTTGGGTGCCCAATGAAGAAAATAACCCACCCGCCATTATGGAAGAGGTCATGGCAGAAGGCAGGGGTGGCTGATTTGCCTATTTATCTCTAACTGCAAGTACACTCTTATCTGATAAAATAGTGGATCCTTTTAAATGAAGAGGAGCACACATGTCAGGAAAAACTATTCGTAAGGACTCTTTGCGACCTTTCTGGAAGGTTCAGGGGTAAAGTTAAGCTGTCCAGTAAAGTATTAGTGTCTTCTGGGGCGATTAAGATTTTCAGTGTAACTTCTCAGTTTTAAGGGGTCTGTAGTTTATTGGAGCTTTATGTACAGTACAGTACATGTCATGTTCCACGATTACAGTACATGCCAACTTCACAGGTAACAAATATAATGGCTCGGCGTGCTAGAAAATTATATCTGTATTACCGACTTTATAGCTTATGTTCACTCTGACCAGTGTACAATATGTTATTTCGGGGAAAATACAACTATGTATCTACTATATATTTATCTATCCATGCAACCTGCTTCAGTAGGCACGTAGACTAAGTCACCAATCTCATATTGTTTGGCTTGTCATTTATGAGGAGGTGTGAGTTCGAATCTCACCTGGGTATAGAGAGGAGTTTTACTAAATAGTTTAACACTCCCCCTCCACGCAAATGCAGGTAAGTTTCAGCTAAATTATACTTTCCTCATCCTTTTCTGATTAATTCAGTTTAATGTGGATATCCTGGACGGGTACCAAGACTTGTAACACTGGGAAAACAAATTTGTTGTGCTCCTATACTCATATTGGCTATTAGAGGCATACGTTATCTAATACAACCTAACAGGATGAGGAGAGTGAGTAACGTTTGAGTTTTCAGTAAGTATTTGAATTCAATATCCAACTAATATAGTTTTATTATTATTATTATTATTTAGCACCGCGTCTTACTACCCGTTCGGGTTATACGCCTAAGTACTAATTACACTAATGGATTAGGAATTGGGAAGGTTGAATTTAGAGGAAGTGAACCCGCATTTGCGTGGAGGGAGAGTGGAAAACCATTTAGGAAAAACCACTTCCAGTTCACCCGACCGAGATTCGAACCTCGATCTCCCCGTCCTCGGCAGTCTGGCTCTACACGACTGGCGCGTTAGCCAACTACGCCACCGAGGCGGGTAACTAATATAGTTGTTAATAAATATTTTTCATATTTGTCACAATTTTGAAGACATTGGATTTAGTTTTAAGATCGTGCTTATAGCATTCTATCCCCAAACAAACCGGGTTTGTGAGACCCGGTATCAGGGAACTAACAAACATAGTCATGGGAGACCCGGTATCAGGGAACTAACAAACATAGTCATGGGAGACCTGGTATCAGGTAACTACCAAACATGGTCATGGGAGACCCGGTATCAGGGAACTACCAAACATGGTCATGGGAGACCCGGTATCAGGGAACTACCAAACATGGTCATGGGAGACTCGGTATCAGGTAACTACCAAACATGGTCATGGGAGACCCGGTATCAGGGAACTAACAAACATAGTCATGGGAGACCCGGTATCAGGGAACTAACAAACATGCCCATGGGAGACCCTGTAGAATGATTTAGACTCTTCACACACGCAAATATATAGTCGGCATTACGTCCTACACTCACATCACCTTGAACGGTATCAGTCTTAGCTCGTATTACTACACTATGGTCCCTATCTTGTGAGCCAGCCTAGTCCAACGTTTTTCATCCCAAGGACCAAATATCAGTTTGCACCGCGGGCCGAAGATATACATACTAATACCATCAACTTAATATAGGTCTACAAACCCTTAATAAGCAATTACTTTCAATACTTAAATAAAAATAATTGTAGTTCTGGTTGGTACAATCATTCAAATTTTACTGCCAAAAATAATTTGGTTAATCTCTCAAAAATCTATTATGATATATTCACGCACGCACACACACACACTCACTTTTACAAAACAACTAAACATTATATAATATAACATTTACAGGCTACATATTTTTATTAATCAAATAAATGCATGCAATCATGACCTTTTTAAATAATTAAACTAATTCGAATCATTAGCTATTTAAAATCTTCCACCGAGGGCTTTTCTTTAATTTTTCTCCAGGATATATTTTCAGTGAGTGTGGTCCATTAGTTGGACCACACTTTTATAAGCCATAGCTATATTCCATAGTGGAATCAAACAAGGTAAGATTGCTACCGTTCAGGGTAAAAGGAGTGTACTTATTCCCTATACACGGGTAATGTTCATTCAGTAGAGATAAACTTATAACGAGATAATAATAGCTTCGAACAATAAATAATTAATAAAGTAAAAATTACAAAATATTCGATGTGCACTCACACGGTCATTGTCTTTAGAGTATTTTGGGAAACGTTCATACTACCCGTGCCGCGCGATGTCTAAATTTCAAGTTCATTTAGTCTGGTTTACTGGTGATGTGGAGGTTCGAATCTATGTCGGATGTTCTGAGGATGATCTTTTCCTAAATAGTTTATCCACTCAACCTTCCCCACCCACAATAATCTGAGAGAATTTCCTCAAATTCCACCTTTCTCATCTCTACCATATTAGTTTGCAGGGCTATAATTTTGATGACATGACGTGCCATTTTTTTTATTTTGTGTATCCCAGACAATTTTTATAAGTAGAGCATGCCTACATAAACTCTGTTCATAGCTATCTGGGTGTAGAAATGCATACCTTATAGGTTAGTGTTTAGTAATTTTTTGTCATTTAGGACTTTAAGCTCAAAGAAAATGTTGGAAATGAAGTATGTAAGAAAAAGACTGCCAGGAAGGCCAAAGAAAGAGATGGGAGGAGTAGATAGCAAAAAGTGTACAATTTAGAGGAGAAGAATGGAAGAAATTAGAGGAGGAAGGATGGTGGAAGGATAGCGGAAGATGGGGGCATTTTACTAAATTGACCTGGCTACAAGATGGAAACAGTTCATGATGATGGTGATAATGAGATCATATTTTCATGCTTAGAATATTTTTTGGGTTATTTTCAGGAATTTTTGTTGAATATTATTGATGTTTATTTAAATTAATGAACACTCAAACAAAATATTTCCCCACACAGTTGTGAGACTAACAATATAATTTAGGTTTCACATCTGCTTTTACTTGCTTTGGTGGACTCATGGTCTAAGGCGTCACTGTAACAATAGACAAGACTGCTGATGATAGGGGTATCAGGGTTCGAATCTCGTTCGGGTGTATGGAGATTTTTTCCCCAAAATATTTTTACACTCTTCTTCTACACAAACGGCGGTACAATTAATCTAAATTAAAACTTACTCATCCCTAACTCATTAGTGTAATTAGTACATAGGTAGTAAGACGTGGTGCTGGAAAAACTAGCTCTGTACACCATTTACTTTTGTGTGAGGAAAATCCATATTCCGGTGAAGCATTGAAACTCTGGACAGATTTCTGTGGGCGAGGGTAGCTATTGCTTCTGACGCAGGTGTTTGAAATTAATTTCCGCGTTAAGTGAAATGCCGTAGTTTATTTACTAAAGGTTTTTAATTGCATATTTTTGTTTCAATATCATAAAGGGCTTGTTTGATCTATTGATGTGCATTCTTTACAAGTTTTAGTTTACATTTTGGTAAACCTTAAGTTTTTCTTAGCACTTTTAATGTCATATTGACCAGTTTTTGGCCAACTCTACCTCACCAAGCTCCGGTTCATATTAATTAGTATGTGAGGTGAGAAAAAACTACAACCGTCGCTACTCGGTCCCTACCCCGTGGGCAACCTGTTAGGATGGCCTATGCGCGGAAAGGGAATATCGGATAAGAGGGTTGAAATTAGTCATAACTGAAGTTTCGCTGAGTTTTACTATAAACTATAGTACAAGATGTGATGTAGCCAGTCTTAATTGATTAAGTTCAAAAAAAAGTCGTCAGCCCAAGTCAATCATTCTATCAAACAGTCCTGTATTGGTGATCTAATTCTACCTAGTTTAAAACTGTGTGTCTTTCTTTCAACAATTTTGCTGTTTCAAATAACAATGATGTGTAACTATACACAAGTTAAGCTGACTGTAATAACAACATGTATTATATTGTTGTGAACTGTTTGTATTCAGCTGGCTGACTCAGGCTTTCAACACAAAGAAGGAGCATGTGTGTATTAGGTAACATTAATATATCATAAATGTTATTAGACACTGACACACAAATATTTTTGTAATAAAATGATTTTATATGTACATTAATTAAAATATTAAAGTATCTTTTGAATCAGTCAACCATAGTTTTGAAACAAAGATAGTTCGTTTTACTTTTGTTTCAAAGACAGAGAATTCACTTAATCATAATTAAATCTATGACCTGTGCTATTACCAACAAACGCAGACATTTTTCATGATCAATTACTTATTTTGCTAATAGTCATAATAACAAACTACCATATTTTCTACAATTATTTTGATTTGAAAAATGAACTTATTTTACACGAGTTGAAGTACCCGCCATTGCCCGGGAGGAATATTTTATTTTAATGATTTTACTGTCTAACGTTAGCACGGTAAAAGCTGACTTGTACTGATTTAAGTACGGGGACATTGATTGTGTGGTGTATACAGATCAAGACAGTTTTTCCTTAATTAGTTTGAGATAGGTCAATATGTGAAAACATGTCACTAAAACTAGAAGAGCTCATGCGTTGAAATATTAGGTTCAACAAGACGTGCTTTGGTCTTATGGTGGACTTGGTTTGTAGGATTTGAAATACAACAAACAACGAACCTTTAAAGTGCGAACACAAACGTCCTTAGACTCAACACATTGATAGGTGGGGAGCGAGCCATGCGTGTTGTCTAATCTGCCGGCGCTCACATGAGTCTGGACTATAGCGTGAAAAGCATATTTGAATCTCGTTGAAAATTATTATGTATTTTGTTACGTTTTTGCTCCTCGCTTATTAAGACACATCCATGATACCTTCATATTCACATTAATGGCTTTGGAAAGGTGTAATTTAGAGGAAATATACCTACATTTGCTTGGAGGTATAGTGGGAAACCATTCATTAGATAAAACACCTCGGCACACCCGACCAAAAAGTAGAAACTTGATCTTCTCATCTCTGTAAAACCAAACTATACGAGCGTGATTCATTTGTTCACACATCCACTTGTGTGGATAAGATGTAAATATATGTTAACAATGGCTACCCAACTATTTTAAAAATCACTATATCCAACACAACGGTTTAAATTAAGCTGTTACGGGATAATAAAAGCAAAAAGAATAAGAAATACACCTGCATTAGCGTGAAGAGAGGATAAGGAAAGCACAATTATAGCCACACGAGAAAACCAACTTAAGTTCATCCGGAGGAGATCAGAGCCTCGACCTCCTTGTCACCAATAACCCAGTATATAGCAAGTCTGACACCTTAAACAGTGTCACCACATATTCGGTTAGTTGACAAGGATCACAGGTTTGTTGACCGTTCTTGGCTAATGAGAGATTTATCAATGTTTGCTCGTACGGTGCAACACTAACAAGGCCTATAGTCACTTGCCATTAAATTGAAAATGAATGTCAGTTAACCAAAATAAATTTATCCTAAGGTGAGTTTCGAATATAAAAACCTTAACCTTTTATTTTATCGCCGCGTCTTACTATTTGTTCAAGTTATACGCATATATGATAATTACTATAATGAGGTATGGATGAGGAATGAATAATTGTTGAGATAATATACAAATTTTTGCGTGAAAAGAGAATGGGAAACCATTTAGGTCATATGACCACTGGAGCGGGCCTTGACTTTGTTAATTTCACAAAAATTACGTTGGCTTAAAGTTATTTTGCCTAAAAATTAACTTCACAAAAGGTCAGTTGACCTACAATTTAGGCCAAATGACGTGTACCCGAATGATCTCGCAATAGACTGGATTGCCGCTAACTGGGAGATTAGGGTTCAAATCTTGATCGGATGTTCTGAAAGTAGTTGTTACTAAATGTCTTTGCACTCTACCTTCACTTAAAATCGGGTAAATGTTCTTTAAATTCTACCTTACAAATCCCTACCCCAATAATGTAAATATGAAAAAAGACCTAACGGATAGTTAAACGTGATACACGAAATAATATTTATACTATCCGTGGAACTTATTTATTGCCAGGTTAGACATCTAGTTATGTGTAGAAATCTATCAAGCGTAAAATAGCATCTTGAGTAATTGGATTTGAATTTATCATAAGATTTAAATTAAAAATATAATTTTTATATAAAAAAACTCTCGAAATATCTAGTTCATTAGGTTAATCTAAAACAAAAATGCTAAGCTAACCTAGCCTTTAGATAAATTCTACTTATAAATTCCAAATATGATGACCCTGTTAGTATTCCACCCCATAAAAGTACACTACCAATAACAACTAGCCCACTTCATCTGGTGTTAGAGTGGCCTGCTGATGCTGGGGAGATCGGTGTTTGAATCCTGGTCTAGTCTACCAAGGATGGCTTTTTCCTAAATGGTTTCCAACTCTACTTTCTAACAGGTGAGGGTAGATCACCTCTAAAATGTATTCTTCCTCATTCCTACCTCATTAGAGTAATTAAAATATATGTGTATAGCCTGAACACTGGACATCAGATTAAAAAAACTAGCACACTACCACATCACATCTATTTAAAACACAAACTGTGTCACGTTACCATCACTGAATAATTTAATCTTTTGTTGATATTGAGATCATCAAAATGAAAGTATTTATAATCCGCTGATGTGCGTATCAAGTTCGTCGAATTTCATGTAGACTTGGACATTAATTGATGAGTTTCGCTCAGAAAGCCCCGTGGGCTAAGACGTTACATATACATTTAACGACGTCAGTGTAGTTTTTTTTTTGCTTGTGACGGGAACGTTGGGGTTAGTATCCCAACCGGCCACTGAGCTGTATATCTAAATCATTTTCCGCTCTTTATTTTTTGTGTGCGTAGCGCATATTTATAGCAGAAAGGTATGCTTGCATATCTATACTTATGGGGTATGATTTAGGGAAAATGTATCCACACTTGCGTGGAGGTAAAGTGAGAAATCATTTGGATAAAAACACCTGATTAGAACCGGCCAAGATTCAAAACTCAACCTCGCCATCACTTGCAAGCAAGATTAGATGAGGCTGGTGCCTTAGAACACATTATGCTATTTTTTTGTTCATTTGTCCTTCATGTCTTACTACCGTTCCAGGTTCCAGGATATATATATTTAACTATATTTGGATCATTTAGAGTAAATGGACCTGTATTTGCGTGGAGGAGTAGTGGGAAACCACTTAGGGGAAAAAACCCCACAGTCCATCCGGCTGGTATTTTAACCCCGAACTTACCGTCACCGGCAGTTAAATATTATACCACAGATGCAGTTTTTCCCACTCTCCCTCCAGACAAATGCTTGTACGTTTCTTCTGTATTCTACCTTCTTCATTAATACCTCATTGGTGTAGATTTTCGGAAGGCCATTACGAGTATAGTAGGATTTTGGTTGGAAGGTATGTATCTGAAAGTTTAAATAATTACTATAAATACTTTCATATATTCATACGTCAAGTCATTTAATCGTCAGATATAACATTTTATAGATAGTGTAAATAGGCTTACATAATATAAAATAACATTAATAAGTTTGTAAAATGTGAGTGAGCACTGTTGACCATAAAAACAAAATGTTTGTATTCTTCCAAACGATTTCCTGCTGAATTAAGATTTTTTTTATTGTGTCTTGATAAAACTCGGCTTCTGACAATTTAGTCAGAGTTGGGTTTCAATTTGCAATATTATACACTACTCTTTATTTTGGATTTATGCTTTTAATTTATATAATAACTATCCGGTTAGGATCCCAAACCTATTTCTAGACCTAGTTTGCTTAAATCTAACTTACACTTAAAAATAATATTCTCCTACTCTCTACTTTACTCCCTGTCCTGTATTTATCCTAAACAATCTATTTTACTAATTTAATACCTATGTAGTCGACTGCATTAACATCTGTGTTTGTTCACTTTGTCCTGGACGTGATAGTTCTGCCGTTTCCCTGGCAGTACTGGCTAAATTAAGATCCGAGAAGTGAAAAAAAAAAGTTTGGATATATATTTGGCGCCTTCAACAGGAATGCATTTTTGGCAGTGGCCAAATTTACCAGCCATTAGCTACGTATCTGACAGTTTCAATAACAAAAATAATGTGAGCTAAACCAAGAAATAGGCTTACTAAGGGCCGGTCTTATAACTACTAGATAAATATTTCAATCGGGAGGCTAAAGTTAGCAACCAGTTAAACGTTATCAGCCACTTAAATATTTTACGCGTAATATGAACTGAATTTATCTGCTGGATAGTTATCTGAAGGATAAATATATTTCTATGCAGAAAACGCAAGGTTGGTACTGTTTTTTACTGGTGCAAGTACTAATTTCGGTGTCTACCAAAATATGGTCATTAGTTGGGTACAACATTAACAAAATTTCATTTATTGTACTCACATTTTGATAATTTGTTCTTATATAAATATAACTCTACAAATAGCTTGTTATTTTATATAAAAGTGTGAGTTAAATGTTCTAACTTTATATAGTTAGAGCCCAGGCCTGTGCTTACTAAACACGTGAACCAAGATTTTAACCTAAAAACAGATTCTGATAGGCGAAACCTCATGGAAAACAACGCGTCACTACGGCAACAACCATTTTAACTTTCAGATAATAGTTATCAGGTATTTAACTCCTGATAAAAGTGTGATGGATAAATACATTTTATCTGGCAGATAAATGCTATCAGGCAGACATAAGACGCACTTTTAACTTATCGTCTAGATAGAAATATTTATCTGCTAGATTAATATCTATCCAGTAGTTATAAAACCGGCCCTAATATGAACTGGGCACGTATAAACACCAAGATTAACTGGGCACTTACAAGCACCTTGATTAACTGGGTACATATATACACTAAAATGAACTGGACACATATAAACACTAAGATGAACTGGACACACATAAACACTAAGATCAATAATTGGGCACATATAACACTTGTAGTAGGATAAAAGTTATAGCTTGGATATTAGCCAGTCGCTTCCCAAAACTTTGGATAGCCATCGTCGATCTAATACTGACCTACTCTGTACACGTCTTTATTAAATTAAATCTCGTAATCATTTTTTTTAAATGAAGTGATGACAATTTTTATAAAGTAATGTAAGTTTGTAAACGCTCCAGGAAAGGTAATAAAATAATTATGGTATTAATTTATTGTATGATATATTATTTGGCATATGTATGATTTTGAATAAATTGAAAAACGACACCTGGATATGGGAATCGAACGCGGGATCTTTGGCTTAGCGCACCAATGCTTTAGTCGCTGAGCTATCCAGTGATCGTTCAGTGCTCAGGGTCATTCTTCACTCATATTTTAAGGCAGAGTCTGTGAAGGATGTGTGAGAATCGTCAGCTACATATGAGCAATCACTAAGATCGCAAGCTACAAGAATAATATAACGTTATCTGATATCTCGTGATCTTAATTGATTGCTCATATGAAGCCGACAATCACAGACCCAGCCACAGCCTTAAAATATGATTGAAGAATGAGCTTGGACACAATAGCGAGATTGTAATCAGTTTAGTAGGTTTTTTTTATCACCACGTTTTACTACCGTTTCAGGTTATACGGATATATGATAACTACTACAATGTGGTGTGGATGAGGAAGGAATCAATTTAGAGGTAGAAGGAGAATGGGAAGCCGTTGATGAAAAACCACTCTCAGTAGACACAGCCGGGACTTGAACCCCGATATTCCCATCATCAGTAGGCCAGTCTAACACAAAAGTCACACCTTGGACCATTGGTTGCTAACCGGTGTTCCGTGAACTGGTTACAAGTGTTCCACCGGTGAAAGATGCCGCATGACAACAGTTCTGAGTGATGATGGCTTCTATGATTCTAACAACCGAAGGCTGCTACCCACGTTGACTTCCAAACCAATAGAATATCATATTCTTTAAATTAAAAAAATGACATCTTAACACGGTAAATTGAACCTTGGACCTTTGGCTTAGGGATAGTCCCATGCCCAGAGCCTTTCTTCCCTCATATTTTTAGACAGACTCTGTGATGAAATCGTCAGCTACATATGTGTGATCAATTAATATCATAGGCTATCAGATGATGCAGTCATCTTCGATTCAGGAGGTCTTTAAGCTGACAGTGAAATAATGACAATTGTATGAATGCGCATATCAAAATGTATTAAATATTCAAGCTACTATTATATTCGTTAATTACGGCTGTAGCCGCATCTAAATATCATATTCTTTAAATTGAAAAATGAAACCAGGACACGGGTGTTCTTCCAATTTTTCTTATAACCAAAAGTGTTCCGTGACTTACAAAAGTCACTGCGTTAGACCATTTGACCATTAAAACAGGATTTTAAATAACTGTTTTACAGTTTTTTTTTGTATTTTATAAAAATATGTTGGAACGGTGTCACTGAGCTCAATCCCACTCTTTTCTAAATTAGACTATAAAACACTTTCTATTGGACTGCCTGCTGATGACGGGAATATCGGGATTAGAATCCCGGTCGGGTCTACTGAGTATTTCATAAATGTTTTCCCACTCTCCTTCCGCGCAAATTCGGGTGGATCACCTCTAAAACTCCCCCTTCCTCATCCCTTCCCTAAAAGAGGAACTATCATGTATGCGTATAGTCTGGACAGGTAAAAAGACGTGGCAATAGAGAGAATACAGAAAGCTGCACCAAGATGTGACGTTTGGTTCGAGTTGCATGACTTACCTAAGCTACAGTAGCCCCATGGCTTCTTTGGTGCTGACTGACAGCTGACGGCTTTGAAAAGTTACCAGACCAAATTATGTATCCCTACGCCCAACCATATGATCTGCAAAAAAACATGTGTTTAGCAGCTGTCACTTCTGACAGTTAAATTTAGGTATATACCTAGATGTTGACTGTCAGAAGTCAGCTGTGAACTGTCAGTCAGCACCAAAGAAGCCACGGGGCTACTGTAGGTGTTATCCAAGAGGGAGGGGAGGGAGGGTGTGAGGTGGACTTTTAATTAGAAACTGCTGGTGGGAACCACTGGTCTATAGTGTATTGGTACTAAGCGTACATCCAATAACAAGAGAGGTAAGTCTATGCCTCCAAGGGGGTGATGGAAGATAAAATGAATTTGACAGGTATGTCCTATCCAAACCAACAATCTACACTTCTTCTTTCAGTGGAGCAGTTTGCAAATGAAAAAAAAAACCCACTCCTTTTACGATTCACTGGTTTAGTCTATATTGGTCATGTTTACGCCTACGGATATAGAAGGCCTTGGTTTGATTTCATGTGGTGCCGGATAAACTTGTACTGTACATTTATTTTTATTATTTGAAGATATTTATTGTATATTAGGGCACGGCCACGCTTGCAACCTGGTTGCCTCGATAAAGTTGCCGCGACCAAAGTCCCAGAACGTCAAACCAAATTATTTATAGGGGTGACCCACTCACTTTTGCAACCAAAACACTGTCAACAGGTATTATTCGCCGTGTATGGCCACCCTAATATATGTTACAAGACATTACGTACTGGTGTTTTAACTGTCACGACCATAGTTACCAATATAACCGCACCCTTACACATTTAAAAA
The DNA here is from genome assembly GCA_902155825.1 of Timema genevievae. NCBI lineage: Eukaryota > Metazoa > Arthropoda > Insecta > Phasmatodea > Timematidae > Timema > Timema genevievae. The sequence continues at coordinate 620 of CABFWO010003021.1, read as the reverse complement.
AAGTGTCACTGGGCCAAAGGCATGGAAAGGCATGGGTGTTTGGAGGGTCCAAATTCCTCTTGAAATTTGATGGACCCTCTTAGTGTGGTACATAAATACATACACAAACTTTATTGGCTAGATATATAGTAAAACATTTTAGCGGATCCCTCTTAGGAAAACTAGTTTTATACGCCCTTGCATAAGACCTACATTATATTTCGGAACCTTTAGATAAAATAATCATAACAAAACACAGAACACAATTTTTGTAAGTACATGTGCCCCATTAATAATGTGTTAGTGTGGTCGACCACAAGTCTAGAGGAACCTGGTTTGATTCCGAATGGAGCTGTCCAATATATTTACTATTTGTAAACGGGTTCGTTGTATTGTCCTTTTAGTAAATATTTATATGCTAAGGATATACTTGTTTCCATGCGTCAATAGTTTGTTTAAAACGTAAACCACGTCTTGATACTCATCCGTTATATTCACATGTTTACATTAAAGGAATGACGTTGATGAAGGTATGGTTAAAACTACATGTACACAATTAATCATAACTTGTGAATGTGAGGAATGCCAGGCCTCCACCGTGGTTCGGATTCCACGTTAAACTGTAGGTCCTCCATTTCATC